>JAECUM010050309.1:0-25606 GCA_016617855.1 Megalonaias nervosa | reverse complement strand
AAGTCTGTTCTTGCAGTTGAAATAGGTGAGTTTTAAGAGCACTCTTGAATGAGATCACTGTGTCTTTGTGTCTAAGTTCAGTGGGCAATTCGTTCCACGTTGCTGGGCCCTGGTATGCAAACGAGCATTGTCCATATGATTTCATTTCATAGTGGGAATAATGAGAATACGAGTGTCAGAAGAGGAGCATAAGTATCTTGCTGGTGTGTACACATGGGTGAGGTCAGATAGGTATGTTGGACTGGAGCCCATCAGTGAGACGTAGCACAGAGAACAAAGTTTGTGTTTAATTCTGGATTGTATGGATAGCCAGTGTAGGGTACAGAGCAGGGGAGAGGCGTGCTCTGATCGTGGTACTCTAAAGATGATCCGAGAAGCTGTGTTTTGAACTTTTTGAAGTTTCTGGAGTAGATATTGAGACGAACCAGACAGAATTGAGTTACAATAGTCCAATCTTGAAAGTACTAAGGAACACACAAGTGTTTTAGTGGCATCAACTGAAAGATACTTGCGAATGGAGCTGATGCTTCTCAGCTCAAGATATGCAGCCTTGCATACGTTCATGACATGTTGATGCAATGAGAGAGTACTGTCAAGAGTAACACCGAGGTTTCGTACTGACTGTGTGAATTTAATGTTGGTGTTGCTGATATTTATTGTCTGAGGTAAAGGATGTGAATGAGAAAGTCTTTGTGTTGTAATCAGAATGGCTTCAGTTTTATCATCATTCATCTGCAGCTTGTTACATGTCATCCATGATTTCACATCGGAAAAGCACCTCTCTACGCCTTGGATGGTAGCTTCAACTTCAGTTGGATGGCTAGATTTGTATATTAGGGTGTCATCAGCATACAATTGGTGAGACGCTGGATGATGATCTATGACACTTGAGAGTGGCTGAGTGTATAGAATGAAGAGAACAGGTCCAAGGACAGACCCCTGTGGAACACCACAGCATAGATCAACTGGGCTGGAGTGTTTTCCATTTGCGGACACAGTTTGTGTCCTGTTGACCAAGTAGGACTTGAACCATAGTAAGGCCGTATCATGAATGCCAAATACATGCTGGAGACGGTGAAGCAATATGTCATGGTCTATAGTATCAAATGCTGCAGACAAGTCAAAGAGAGTGAGGACTGTACTCTTTCCGCTATCCAAAGCAGACAGAAGGTTATTGACTACTTTCAGAAGAGTAGTTTCAGTACTGTGGCAAGGGCGATATGCAGACTGTACATTGCTAAAAAGACTGTTTGAATTCAGACGAGATACTGTATTACTTTGGTAGATCAGGGTCTATGCAGTTTTTTTAGTATTAATCAGTAAAACACAGACCGAGATCGGGACTCGACTATTTTTTAAATTACATGAGGTGAGACAAAAATAGGGCCAATATTAGTGAGGCCAACTAGTTATAGAGTCTACAAACAGTACTCCGGTCCTATATAACACTTACATGATCTAACTGTACTCCGAACCGGTCCTACATAATACTTGGATGATCTAACTGTACTCCGAACCGGTCCTACATAATACTTGGATGATCTAACTGTACTCCGAACCGGTCCTACATAATACTTGGATGATCTAACTGTACTCCGAACCGGTCCTACATAATACTTGGATGATCTAACTGTACTCCGAACCGGTCTTACATAATACTTGGATGATCTAACTGTACTCCGAACCGGTCCTACATAATACTTGGATGATCTAACTGTACTCCGAACCGGTCTTACATAATACTTGGATGATCTAACTGTACTCCGAACCGGTCTTACATAATACTTGGATGATCTAACTGTACTCCGAACCGGTCTTACATAATACTTGGATGATCTAACCGTACTCAAAACCTGTCCTACTCCTAACCGGTCCTACATAATACTTTGATGATCTCGCTTTATGAAATGTTTTGATGATTGTTAAAAAAAGAAAAAGTATACATAAGAAATATGCTATTGAATTGGCTGTGAACTTCTGGAACACACCATTCAAACAATATTCACAGTGAATATGAGGAATAAAAACTTTTTCTTTCCTTGACATCCTCGAGTTTTACAAATAATAACAATAATCCTTCTATACTCGTACACACACACACACACACACACACACACACACACACACACACACACACATATATATATATATATATATATATATATATATATATATATATATATATATATATATATATATCTCGAAGCTTGACATTCATTCCACTCCTATAGTGTAGTGGAATAAGGAGTTATTAGTAAACAGTTTACGTACAGTGAACGACTGTTCTCTACCGCTGCGTGGGTGTGGTCACTTAATTTCGGGGTTTAGGGACTCTTATTGGGAACCAGAAGATGTCAGGATATAAATCCATATCAGACAAGTGAAACTAGACCAAATCGGTTGATATTGGCAATGAACTTCAATTTCTGTTTGCTGCCAAAGTTTGCCGGTATAAGCTGCCATCTTGTACTCGATATTCTCACACGATGTATTGTGAGAGCTTTATGCCGGGGCCTTCCATGGGAAAAATAAAACGAACGCGGAAGTTTAAAGGCACTTAACTGTTATCCATATATTATCCTTGACTTTCATGTTGTTTTGACTTTTACATTTAGGTTTACGTCCCCTAGTGTGTCTAGAATATCGGAAGATGTTCATCAAAGTGACGGAACATTTGATAAAGTGGTATTATACTGAAATTATGGATGGTCTATTGTAACTGAAAATGAAATAACTGAACGGAATACCCGTAATATAGAACTTGCAGTACATAATTCTAATTAAATCCTTTCGGAAAACGTGATAGTGAATCATTGTTGACAGTAAACATTGCAAATATGTATCGGCAGGAAAACTAAAAAAAGGTCGGTGAGAAACTTGGAGATAAAGATTACGACCTATTATATATATATATATATATATATATATATATATATATATATATATATATATATATATATATATATATATATATAAAGAGAGAGAGAGAGAGAAGGGGAGAGCTTGCGCTCGCGCCCGACAATAACATTTTTTGTTGTTAGAATCTACTGCGGCGGTAATAGAAAATAGTTGTGTTTATGTTTAAAGACAGAGAAGGTAAAATGAATTGCTCTATTTTTTACATCTTGCCATGGTATGTATAGATTTCTTAAATAATAGACTTTGGAGACATGGAAGAGTCCAGCTGAATCGATAATCAAATAAAACAAAGATTGGGGTTGTTTTAAAACAAATTTAAAATACACATCCAAGGTGGGATTCAAGGCGGAACAAATGGGGATATTGCTCCAGGGTACCGCAACACATGGGGCCCGGGGGAGGGGACTTTTCGAAATTTCTCCAGGGTCTTCTACCACTTTAATTCAACTTTGTACTCGTCTATTACAAGTTTATCCTAATTAGTATTCATGTACGCAACCGGAATACAGTGTTAGTATTACCCAGTATAATGCATCGAAGAAGATTGTTGACATGTATGTCACGCTTCCTGTGCTTGTGTGACGCAAATCCTCCATGTTATTGATACTGAATCTCAGAACCTTTTTTTCTATGATGCACCACCCTGATACTTAACCTTGTACCCTGACCTGACTTGATGCTGTGGACACGAAGCTAAGCATGCACCGTTGAATGGCCTATACCGGTGAAGCAATAACAAAAAAAAATGTGTTGTCAATAAAGAAATAGCATTAAATCGGTTATTTTAAACGGTGTCGCCACCGTCTTTATTTTTGCTGCGTTACTCACAGCTATGACAATTAAAGAAGCACCGAGTGTTTGTTTAAAGTGTCACTATGCAGTATTCATCTTATCCGGGTGGTGAATTTCTATCTATCTTGTTTAGAAAAAAAAATATTTTGCTAGTTACGATGTGAGCCACGACTGGAAATATGGATAGATCGTGTGTTAATATTAGTTCTGCATGAAATACATGCTAAGACAATATATCTATGTATGATGTCACATTTTTTAGATTTATTAGCGATTAACTGAGGAATTTTAACATGAAAAAGTGCTCTGTTGTAACCTAGATGCTAGGTTTACCTGGTCGCTGTTCAACACTGACGACCTTAAGTAATTTCTTTTATTATTTAACATAATTCATCTTGGAACTTAATAATATTTTCCTTTTCAATTTAGTCAGGCGTCGATGATATTTGGTTTCAGTTATTGGTATTACTCGATGTAAAGCAATAGTAACAGTTTTATGCAATTTTGTAACGAAACTATTGTCTGTTACAGACAGAATACCAATATGCAAAATTCACCAATACAGTTACAAACTTCTGAAACATGAATGAATAATTCTTCTCGTAGTGCCAATCCATACATTGCTTCCAAGCAAGTTATAACATAAATGTATCAACTGAAATAACGCACCATGGACAGATTTAAGGTGCAATGTTTAAATAAGTGTCCAGATTTTAACCTCTTTACTTATAACTTGAAATGTATAACTGGTCAAATATGCAGGAATTTTAGAGCTGTCTATGATCTATCAGAACCGCTGCCTAAAGTGTGACAATGCAATATAATACTACTCATGCAGCTCTGAAAATTTTCAAAGACGTGGGACTAGTTTCTAAGTTCAGCTTACTGCCTTGGATAGTACATGCTATTAAAATATGTTTTGTCTTTGTGGAACTACTGCTAAATATATGTACAATAAAGATGATGCTTATCAATTAATCATTCTTACCAAATGGAGTATTTTATGATCGTTCATAGTTCTATTGAATTTTTTAGGTCCAGGTTATCAAAATGAAATGAAATCAATAGCACAATTTTGCAGGTGCGACAGTTTACTTATAAAAAGACAGATATCATGTAAAAGAATATCAACAAATATATCAGTGTATTATCAAAATATAACTAAAAACTACAGAATGTTATTACAAATGTATCTATAAGGTTTCTGAGTAAGTTTGATGATCTTTTCTCTTCCTGGTATGTCATATAGGAAATAAATGTTTTGATGAAACTAAATAGGTCTTCTATGCTTTAAAGCAGTATCATTCTTTATTATTATTATTATTATTATTATTATTATTAATATATATATATATTCTGACCAAACAATCTTCTCAAGAAAATAAATAATAGGAATCTGTTCTATTGCCAACCTGATTCCACCCACCCGACCGCGGTATCTGTTCCATTAATACATTCTAACATACAGGTATGCTCAGTGACAAGAAAATCAGTTTATTATAAAATATTGAACAAGTAAAGTAAAGATTAAAGAAAAAGTACATGATTTCGCAATCTCTCGCGGTCCCCTCCCCCCCCCACTCACACTTAATGACTGAAAATGAAAGTTCGACATAATGACACTTTAAACAAACACTCATAACTTCTTTAATTGACAAAGTAGTGAGTAATACAACGAAAATGCCAGCGGCGACACAACTGTAAAATAAGTGAATTTAATGTTATTTCATTATTGTCAATACAATTTCGTAATGCTTCCGCTATTTTGAATTTCTCCACCGGTGTCAGTCATTCAATGGTGCGTGCCTAGACGAGAAGGTAACCACAAAAAGTTTTGTACCGCAGCGTACCGCGGCATTTCTGAACATACGGTGCGATACGTACCACAGTATACCACAATAATATTAGAGACCAACAATTTAAAATTTCTGGGTCAGGGGCTTGAAATTTGTTTTTAATTTCCAGTTCTCGCAAAGCTGAAATATATCTTACACTGACCGATAGCAAGATAACACCATGTTATATACACTGCATTATTTAAAGCATGAATTATCTTGGGATTAAAGAAAATAAAATATTCCAGTTCGGGAGAAAATTGCAGCCCTCACCCCAAAAATTAAATATCCAGTACCTAATAGGAGACGAATTTGTCATGTGTATGTTAATGACTGTATAAGGTGTCTTCTGGAAACTGTAACCAAATGGGATGATAAAGTCTACACTACAGCTGACGCCCTGTAAAACTTATATTGACATTGGAAGGCTTGTTTATTACAATAATAAATATAGACACAGAAACCTATCATTTACTAGCTACGCTATTAATGTCAAAGAAAGGGAAAGTTTGACTTGATGTCAAAACCTAGTTAAAGACATTTGTCAGAGAGGACCAGACACACAATGACTCAGCAAATGAGGAAATATTTAGTGGACTAAAGAATTACGTAAACTTCAAACCGAAAACAGCTGGACTCCTGAAAATCATAGGACGATCATCGCCCGAATAGGAATACATGTACTTAACGAAGTAACATACACTAGCAAAATAGCTGTAAAAAATGGCTTTTTTTTTTCAAGCTGGATTCTGCCTTGTCATCTTTCACAACATCTCTTTGGCCGCCGTGATGGCATAGGTGGCACATGGTATACATTTGATTCAAGGTTTGTAAATATAACTGTATTTATTTTAGTCCAAATTAATTTGTGACAAATACAACTATTTTGTAAAATATTCATAATTTTTTTTTATTATTTTTCTAAGAAACATGAAAAGATATATATTAAATTTGTAACAAGCTTACTTGGGAATTTCGGTACTACGCCTACTGACGAAAACTACATCTCTGTGTGTGTGTGTGTGTGTGTGTGTGTGTGTGTGTGTGTGTGTTGTTATTTTCATTTTAGTAGTAGTGGTATTAGTACTGTTACTATTATTATTAGTAGTGATAGTAATAGTAGCAGCAGTATTAGTAGTACTAAAACTATTGCTACCACTACTATTACTGCTGCTGCTACTACTACCATTATTACTGTTATTGTTATTATTATCATCTCGTTTCAATATTACGCTACAACATTTACATTAAACATTTTCTCTACTATCTTCTTCACACATTTCTGGGGTATAACTTTTAGTGACATTGAACTTTCTAGTAATAGAGGCCATGTTATTTTTTTTGTTTTTATTTATTTTTATTTTTTTTCTCCTTTGTGGGTGTTGGGGAGAGTTAATATCTTTGGCATTATTGCAGCTGCAGCCCTGGTAGTCCGAGTTTCCTCTGACCCTTGCCACCCCATTTTTCATATTTGGACATTTATACTTTCGATGTTAAACTTACAAAGTATCCTTTGTAGATCAATAGCCTCCACAATTTTCTGCTGATGAACAATGCACCACCCTATTGGTTAGATGGCATTACATACTAAGGGAGGCAACGTATGACATACAATAGATGTCGCTAGGACAAAGCTCCAATATATCTGTTCGATCCGCTAAGATGGAGATAGGGTTATGATATCGGAACCTTGGCTAGCGAAGTTGCGGCTATGACGGCGGAAGAAGACGAGTTGGATTTTCTCACCTAACCATGGGCCAGCAGCCCACTACCCTGTGGGTTGCCTTAGGAGAGGAGGCTAAGAGATTAAACCCTGATAAGGCGATTTGACATGGGCGTTCGCACATGGGGAAAGGGGGGACTTGGCGCCCCACCCCATCCGATTTTACCTCTAAACATGAGGTGGACATTGATGCTTTTCTTTTTAATAAACGTTTACTATTCTTACCTCAATACAAAATAGACAGCTAGTTAAATATTTTAACAATGGTTTTCATCTAAGTACTTTATTTATCTCTATTTTAAAAAAAAAATTCCCCTGTCATTCAGTCATGTAAATAGTTATGCTTATCGCTGGGCATTTGTGTTATGTGTAGTTTTGCCTTGGTAAGTTTCTTCCCCTGTCAAGGAGCTTGATTAGCTCCAAATGTTACGATACTGTTTTGTAACTCTGCAGTTACAATTTGTGTCAACTCACAGACACGTTTATATCACATACACGAATAAATAACATTATCATACAGGTTAGAAAATTTAATTCGTATTCTACGGAGACTTGAACCCGGATCCACGTGTTACGGCACCCATTGCATGGCCTTAAGTATCAACCGCTATACCATCTCGACCATGTGGACATCAACAAGAAAATGATGCTACAAAGTCGGTAGTAAAGGCTAGTCCATTATTTTACCATCCTGATATGCTGACAGAATTTAGTTGCCATCTTAACTGTTAAATGGATAATACGACACAAGTGATCTTTTTATACCTAGATTGCGAAATTTAGAATCTAGATGAAGTAGGTTGCAAATAATTTTTTGTAAAAATGATTCGAATTCTATTTAAGCAAAAATATATCTTGCTGAAAAGAAAATGTTGGTCGGATTTACTGAATTTACTTCTGAGAGAGAGAGAGAGAGAGAGAGAGAGAGAGAGAGAGAGAGAGAGAGAGAAATTAAATTTCAGCTGAGATATTAACAAATAAAACTTAGTTTTGACATCAGCGGTAGCTCTGACAAAGATGGCTGTCACTTGAGTGACCAACATTATGCAGTCGGGATTTAGTAGCTCTCACAAAGATGACTGTCACTGAAGTGACTATTATACTTTCAGCATCATTTTACAATCAGTTCAATACAATGGTTTATCATAACATTTATTACCATAAAAGATGTTTTTGTAGCTTCTTTTATTGCTTTGGAAAGGTTCCCAAATACTGCAGAAATGAAAATACTACCAATAGAGTCTGATAGGTATGTAAGTCTAGAAGTAGTTATTAAAACCAGCTGGGATATCTCCTTCTTAAACATGACATTTAAATGTTCCCTATTTACAAAGTAATGAGTTAATCCAGTGATATCTTCCCCGAGCCCTTTGCACACGTTTCATTACTTCAATATTAATGACATTCAATGTGGCCTTTTAGTACGTTATGTAGAATATAAACGAACTGTGTGTCAAACTATGATCAGTTACTAGATAAGTGGATCCTAACTTTCTAACTTTATTCAAATCAAAGTTATAAAACGCCAGACTCAAAGTTATGCTAACTGTTCTAGTTACGTATCAATTTTAAAGATAGGGTGTCCTTTGATTATTTCGGACACTGTTTAAGGTAGCTAACATCTAGTCATTTTTTTCAACGATTGCTGTAAATTAGTCTGGTACAGTGATCTTTATTTCAGTTACAGGCTCAATAAAACGACTCACGAGTTGAACCAGACCACAACGAGAACAAAGATTACCCAAACAGTCTGTTAAGAGATAAGCTGCCTTTCTTCAAGTTTAGTGAAAGACAAAGATTTTAGTACATTCAGTTCAGTGGATGATACATTTTTTGGATGGAATAACGGAATTTATTATGGCTTTATCCACAGTCTAAAAAGCATTATACGAATATGATTATTTCACAATAACAACGGAGAGAGAGACAGACAGACAGAAAGAGAGACAGAGAGAACAGTTGCACCTCTCAGCTATTAATAAATAAGAGGTGTGGCAAAGGAAATAGTATCACATGTAAATGAATCCATTCATCGTTGTGTTTAAAAATATATAATACAGATAAAACACTAACAACGCGCTTTGAACCCTATTAAGCGAAATCGAGGCGTGGTCATTAAACCCGGACCATTGTTGAATTAATCTTTTCTGTAACACGACCTAGTAACTGGCCGAATGCAGAGATTGTAAGCACTTATATACCCAGTTTTGTATTTCAAGGTTGCGTTTGCAAAACTGAAAGCAACTTGAAATCTCTGACATTTACTAATTATGAGCTGAGTATGACAAAAACGTATATCCTTGTGTTGAACATGATGGGATAGGGTGCAGATGTAACGCCGATGCCGGCAGCAGTAACTTGATCCCAATATTTTGTTTGTTTTCACAGCCGAGATAAAATTTAAGTATCTCATGAGAAAATAGTTTCCCAAAAGTTTACTATCTGATTCTTTGGAAAGGGATGAATTAAGGAAGCATTTAAAGGCAAAGGAAACAAGAAATCTCGAAAATGGCCGAACATGAATTGAAGACAACGCCAAAAGCCCCACTTTAGCAACCGAGGTTTCTGTATTCTATTCAATATATTTCGATTCACTTGCTGATGATGTGCGCTGTGGGGTTGGGGAGAGAAATTGTCTTTAGTTATTTATTTTACTCTGCGTTCGCAAAAGATATGAAAAAGCGGTCTTCCGAAGTATTGCTATGTCTCATTCTCCTTGTATGTACCTTTTTGCTGACTGTATAGTTGAGTATGATGTACCTTTACGCTTGATGATCAACTCAAGAGAGTGAATCCGAGCGTGGCAAAGATACGTAACTACGACACTCAATTTCATCTTTTTCCCCTCTCTGTTCAGAAACCAATGTTAAATATCCAGAATCATCTGCATGAAGTTTTGTGACCGAAATGTACGCAATAAAAATAATGATAATTTATTAGCATTTAACCGTTTTATATCGCGTGAATAAGCAAACTCCAGTTCCATCAACCATTGAAAGCCAAGGAGCGTTTTGCAACAGAAGGTCTAAACAAAAGAAAGGAAACATAAATAAAATTATCGGGGCACTTTTATATGGCAAAGTGATTTTGTCTCGCCTGCGATGAATTAAAAAAAAATGAAAGAAAGACACGACAAAATTTGAAAGTGATCTCCGATCAGTTGGCGTAAACGTTTATTTATTTATTCATCTATTTATTTATTTCCGTTTTCTTGCATTGTAATAGTAACACACCGCATCACACCTGTTTGCTTTGTTTATTACGATAAAGCAAACAAGCATAACTGTTCATTTTTTGGGACGATATAAGGTTGCTTTTATTGAATACAATGTAACATTCGTCACTGTTTAGCAAATCTCCAAGAAAAGTCAGAGAAAAAAAATACTAATAACTTCACTCGGATGTAGTTACAGTTCCTTAGCTCACTTAGTGTAGTGATAACTTAAAAAGATGACAAAGGTGTACATATTTAATACATATATTATATCAGTAACAACACTCACGCATAAATGCAATGATTGGTTGCATTTGCTCCGGCGTAGTTGACTACTGTGTACAATTTATTACACGAAACACGGTCTAAATGAGGTGTCTTATTATGTCATATATGCACAATTTATCACACGAGACAGCGCGGGGAGGTGGGGGGGGGGGAGATGTCGTATTATGCCGTAGGTGACATGTCATATCCAATCATAGAACTCACTTACCGTACCCATAAAATGAGCTTTTCTTAGCCAGTAAGAATGTATTTGTGCAAATAAATAATTCTTTACTTTTTAAAGGTTGGCTATATTGAATTTGGCCTACATTTTTTTTTAATACTTGTATCGTAAGAAATTAAAAATGTCAAAATTTGTGGCCAAATAAAAGAGTGTCATAAATTCATTTGTATTTTATTTAACAAATGTCAGAGGATGTTTAAATAAACTGTTCAAATGAAGACTTTTAGAATTCGATGCCTTTTTTGTTAACAATTTTATATAATCCATACAAATGTCCATAATAGTAACCCAAGTGCTGTCTGTGTCCTCCTGAATCAGTACTGTAAATTCTTTCATGAAGAAAATCTTCAATAAACATTCGAGTTTATGATTATTATAACACAGACTAATCATTACTCAAGTTATTAGGATTATTACAACACAGACTAATCATTACTCAAGTTATCAGGATTATTATAACACAGACTAATCATTACTCAAGTTATTAGGATTATTATAACACAGACTAATCATTACTCAAGTTATTAGGATTATTATAACACAGACTAATCATTACTCAAGTTATGTGCCGGGGCGGAAAATATTTACAAAATCTCATCGTATTTGAAGAACCAAACAACGCGAATGGGTCCTACTAACAATGTATCAATAATTCAAGCCCAAGGTCGAAGCAAACATTATCTAGCGTGAATACTATGCAATGAAGTTTTCTTTTGCATCAAAAGGAAGTCACTCGGAATTTTGAGTAAGCAAGAAATGGCTGACAGGTGGTAGTAAATTGTTAGAAGTTTGGATTCATCAATTGAACTTAATTTATACCGTCGGGTTTTATCAGTCTGGATTGGCAGCTATCGATAAGTATTGACACATTCTTAAAATTTGAACTAAAATTTAAGCAAACATCACATAATGTGGGGATTGTTATGGCTGGGGTGGGGCTCTCCCAATGTTTTATTTAAACTATTATAGAAGTCCCATCCAGGCTCTATTTTGTTGGAAGTTAAATTTAGTGAAAGATAGATGTAAATCTTCGAGCGCCCAGTCAGCAATGCCGACGGTTAGATGGTTAAATGTACAAAAGGTTGAAATTCAATGAATAACAATTTAATAACAATTCAATAATCAAATGACTCAAATTTCCAATTAAACTCCTTCCGCTCGACCCTTTAATAAGCCTATTGCATCACTTGATTAGCAGTGTGAGATTGATTTCCACCTGTCCTTGTATTTCTACTTATCTGGTGAATACTTCTCTCTCTTATTTCTCCCACTTCCTTCTCCCCTCCCTCCTCGACTTTACTCCAAATTCCTCCTCTTTACCTTACAACTCATACATAGTACGCAAATATTCAAATATCCATGCTCTGATCTATTCATACGTCCATAGTAACTAATCTTACATACTTCAACCATTCCAAATTCACAATTCAAGCATGTGTGAATTCTAACTTAACGCATTAATAAATGCACTAGTTTACTACGAAGTAACCTAATAGCGAATTACAACATTAATTTTGACCACAAGCTAACAATCTACATAATTCCGCCTCGCATCTAATAATTCTCTACGTAAGTTCAAGCCCATTTCTCAAATACGCATGCAAATGAAAAACTACAAAGGTAATTCTGCATGCTAAATAAGCCTAGTAATTAAGTATACATACTGCAAATAATTACAATTATGATGCAGTAATATTCTGCAAAAATCGATCAAATAACTTACTGACCTTTTCGAAGCTTTGTCTTTCCTTAGAATCTACCTCTAAGTTTTGCCGCCAAATTACGAGTGGCTTCTTCTCGGAGTAAACCCTATTGATCCACAATCCCTTCATGGCGAATACTAAATTTTCTCTTACGCGTCTAAAGTATTATTCGGTTCGGAATTGTAATCACACCCTCTATCTCAATTCCGATTGGCTATCGCTGTGAACCGATCCAATCAAACTTAGCGGACAATGTCCCTTTCGCTGTCTGTCAACGTGGGGGTGGATGAGAACACGCCCCGCTCATCCCACGGGCTTCCCTTTGATCTTTGGACTAACCTTTAACACATAGGCGTGATAACTACAAGCCTTTGTTTAGATCGTGCGATCTATCGCCTTTGCCGATTCAAGATTCCGGGTCTGCGGCTGGTCATGTAACTTTGTGTAAGAGTTTAACACTAGCCCGCGGCAATCTTTAGACATTAAACACATGGCCACGGTAATATTAACATGACAGGTAGATTAGAGATTATACATGACTTTATAGCTGGGCTTAGCAAACATGACACAGAAAAATAAGTCTTTGTTATTTTTATTTGTTTTGTAAGAGTCCCTCTGAATCTTAATTTGGCTAGCTAAATTTCATCCTCATCGTTATCGTCATCGTGTAGTCATCATCATCATCATCATCATCATCATCATCATCATCATCACTGAAATCAAAACAAAACAAACACAAAACTCGAAAAGCAGACCATAGAGAAAACATTGCAGCCAGGATCAGATGGTCCTTTTAGAAACAGAAATACCTCAAGTTCATGTTTTCGTGTTCGTGAGAAATTTAAACATACATAAGAGAAGTGATAACAGTATGTATGTATGTATGTATGTATGTATGTATGTATGTATGTATGTATGTAGTGCTTTACGCTACAGTCAGCACAACCTACTCAATGATAATTTCTAAAAAAAATAGGCACCGTGAAGCTCTCCTGGAATATCTACGGAACTCAACCCTTAAATGTTCGAAAGAGAATAAAAAAGATAAATAATGATCAATACTTTGGGTCACAAATATGTATTGTGCATCAGAAGACATGGTGGATAAAAGAAAAGTAAAATCGAAGAACAAGACGACCAAAAACTCAACTTGCAGATCTAATCGAAAAATATGAGGACATAAAAAACTAGACACGTTTACCATTGGTTGGTACAAGGCAGTATGGTTACTTATTTCGATTTGAAACGTGTATACTGAATAAGTAGACAATGGTAAGAGTTTTCTTTGTTCATCAAGGAAATAATTCTTTTTTAGATAACAGTGTGACTGAAACAACACGATCTGCAGAGTAAACAGAAACGAGAGACATAGACTATGTCTAAAATCCCGTCAGAATTGCATGCAACAAATAAGTTTTAGATGTAGCCTGATTTCCCTGTCCAAGAATAAGATCTCCACTCTGATTCTGAGTTAACCTCCATGTTGTGGAACACAGAATAGTAGTTCAGGTAAAAAATGTGTAATTTGCATAGCCTTTTTATCATGCATTTTCAAGAACAATTGGTCCCTCGTTATAAATCCCCTCAATATACCTCTACCAATTTTTAATGTGGGGATGGTCATGAATCCCATTCAACTTTTGGCATTTGGTTTTAGTATTTCTACTTTAATTATTTCACTAAATTTTGGGATATGAATAATGAAAACCACTTATTCTGCGATTTTCTTCATTAAATAGCCCCTTTTCCTGTTTCCATGCATTATTATGATACTGCAGTTTTATAACATCCCATAGTTAAAGGCTTTCTAACTAAAAACGCGGGTCACTCTTATGTTTCAATGAACTAACTTTTTATTTCAATGAAATATTTTTATGCTTCCGTGAACAACTTTTGTTTCCATGAATCACTTTTATGCTTCTATGAACCACTTTTATGCTACCATTAACAACTTTTTTGCTTCTGTTAACAACTTTTATGCTTATATGAACAACTTTTATGCTTCCATTAAGTACTTTATGCTTCCATGAACAACTTGTATGCTTCCATTACCAACTGTTATGCTTCCATGAACAACTTTTATGCTTTCATTAACAACTTTTATGATTTCATTAAGAACTTTTATGTTTCCATAAAACCCTTTTATGCTTCTATGAATAGTGAATAGTATTATAAATATGTTGCACATTACTATTTCCAGGTTAAACATATTTCTATAAATAATGATAAAAAATGTCATGGAATTATTTGTTTCTGCTGTGCTTTTATATATTGGTGTCATGACCCACGCGATCGTGGAGAGTGACTGCAAGGGAGGTAATTATGATACGGCTATGACGCGGAAGCACTATATATACCTTTCAAGGACATACAAATTTCTAGTAATCGTAGAATTGAATGGAATTAAATTTTGCTTCCATAGTCTTCGTTGGGTGATGACTCTTATGATTATAAAGAGTAATTTCAAGGGATGTAATAATGTCATCGTATTATGTTGTATTACAGCAGGTTATGATAATTTATTCACTCCTAGCATCAAGGGCGCCAAGTGGCCGAGTGGCCGAGTGGCACGGTGCTCGCTTTTACCGATCACTGTCATTTCATCTCTTTCCGCGTTGATCCCGGTCTTGGTCTCGGCCAACATGGTTATGTTAAAAAGCTTGCCAAACGTAGCTTCCCCTTGGTTGGTGGTTGTTCCTGGGTTTTCCCGGATTCTTCCTCCACCAGTTACAATGGGATCCACGTATATAGCCTATTATGTGCTGAAACATGGCGTTGAACCTATAATACCACAACCCTCCTAGCATCAACAGTGCTAAATTAAACACTACTTGTTATCAGAATGATAGATTGGGTTTAGACGTCAATTTGTTTCTTAGAAATCACTGACGATGACGAATGTATTCTGTATCGTTGTAACATCAAATATCAGCCCAGGTGCATGAGAAAATCTAGCCTGAGGAATAAGGCTCTGAATGGTACACATTAGCAACACAACTCACTGAACATATCTTCTCAACAACATAAAACATTTCTGATATGGTCTACACAAGCGTGTGAACTATATATATATATATATATATATATATATATATATATACTATATATATATATATATATATATATATATATATATATATATGCTAGATAGGTTATTCGGGGATGTGTTGATGGATGTAGACAGGTATTTGGGTAGATGTGTCCATGTTTTACTCTAGAACCGTACATTTTTAAAGATTTGTAGAATGTTTAATATTAAATACTTGCATGTGTATTTTCTTTTTGTTGTCAAATTTGTATTGATTATTAGCAAATGATAACAGTATTATTGATCAAAATATTATCAAGTACTTTGCACTTTTTGTTGGGTTTTTCTTGCGCTGAACAGAGGATTGATCCTTTGTTTTTAAACAAGTGGAAATTGCTCCTTTAAGAAGTGCGTCAATGTAAAATGCATAAAAACAATAAATTAGACTGCGTCTCAATCAAAAATGTACTTTGAATTAAACAAATAAAATTGGTAAGGTTACCATTCTGACCCCTCGAAAACAGCAAATGTTTCACATGCTCGTAAACATTGACATCACTTAACAATCCACGGTTTTAGAAAGAACTGGGAGAGGGGGAGAATCTATTAATAAGCAAAGTGTTTTAAGTATATGATAAAACCTTTACGGCAATTGGATCAGTCAGTGGTCCACTGGAGAAGCTCCTTTCGATACATGATTCAAAGATATCCCTTACGTCTCATGGGTCAGATAGACTGAATTTCCACTTTTACGGAATTCTTGGTTTTAACTGTTTGACTATTATTGTCTATTTCCATTCCCAAAACGGATAGGAAGTTGATTATTCACGTTTCGTCTTTGGTCACTGCGAATTCATTCAGCACGTGACATCGTGCTGTGAAACCACTCAAATTATCAGTGACTGGTGGTATACGACTGATGACATGGTTTTGTGCCAGTCTCACGGAGTATTCATTTCACCGCGTAAGTGCGTAGAGTGCACGTGTGTGTGTGTGTGTGTACTGATGTGTGTGTGTACTCATGTATATATATACTTAAAACACTTTGCTTATTAATTTTTGTTTTTACAGACAAGTGCAAGAATCAATGCTATCTTGAAGGTCGAATTACTGAATTGTACCTCCTCCAATATCACGAAGTGCATGTAGTAACTTTATTGAAAGCGTTGAAACTTTATTTTTTCCATGCTTTACGTGTCATTGTTGTTTGAAATATTTCACGTTTCTATATCAAATCAATGCAATGACAAAATGAACATTAGGTTCGTACTGGTTTGGAAAAATATGCAGATATGCACTTACCCTTGTCTGAGTCATAAACTCATGTCTTATATGACTGATAAAAAGAGAGCGTCTACGAAGATAGAAACAACGTAAAACATGTGCTCAGACTGTATGTATGTACGCATTATGTATGTATGTATGTATGTATGTATGTATGTATGTATGTGTGTGTGTATGTATGTGTGTGTATGTATGTGTGTGTGTGTGTGTGTGTGTGTGTGTGTGTGTGTGTGTAGCTCCACTGACGTATCCACGTACGTACTTATCCAAGTATCTACGTATCTACGTACTTACGTATCCATCTACCCACATAAAGTTCGAGGGCCGAAAGAGGCCAGACAATAGAGAGTTCGGAGAAGAAAAAAGTGGAAAAGACCAAGAAGAACAGCCACAGTGAAGTTGGAATGAACCGGAAATAAGCAGGTTATGAAGTTGTACAAGGCAGTGGCTTCGATTGTTCACTCGATTCTATGATGGACCAATTCTATCATTTAAAACAGATCGGCTATTTATGTAAGTATATTTGTGTTAGAAATTCGGTGAATGATTTATTTCAAAAAGAAATGTATCTTCCTAATGTAATGCATTATCACAGTTGTTTATGTAATTGATTAAATTGTTGTCTTTCATGTACGGGGGCTCGTGTCATTCTGTTTTATATATCTGCTCAGATCTCTATTTATTCCACCTATAAGTTTCACACTTTATATTAATATTTACTCGATCCGGGCAACAAAACCTCGGGCGATCACCCTCTAGATAACGATAACCCAATAAAGCGGACACCTTGTAAGAAGGTACAATCCCCTAAATCCAACAAAAACACCCCCCCCCAATCTCTATATCTGTCTAAAATCATACATTATTTCTAGATCTGTTGAAGCATCATACAGTAATTCTATATATCTAAAATCACACATTATTTCTAGATCTGTCTAAACATCATACAGTATCTCTATATCTGTCTAAAATAATGCAGTGTCTCCATATCTGCCTAAATTATACATTATTTCTAGATCTGTCAAAACATAATACAATAATTCTATATATGTCTAAAGTCGTACGGGTGTCTCCATATCTGTCTAAAATCATAGAATTTCTCTCGATCTGTCTGTAAGCCTACAAGTCACACAGTGTCTCTTTATCTGTCTATAAATCACACATTATTTCCAGATCTATCGAAACATCATACAATAATTATATGTATGTCTAAAATCATACAGTGTCTCCATATCTATCTAAAATCATAGAGCTTCTCTCCTGTGGCCTAGTGGTTAGAGCGTCCGCCTCGGATGGGAGAGCTCGCGGGTTCGACCCCGGCCCAGTCATACCAAAGACTTATAAAAATGGTATCAACAGCTGTCTCGCTAGGCGCTCGGGTTTAAGAGGTTAGTGACTGGTCGGCCTGGTGTCAGGATAACGTGACTGGGTGGGACATTATCATGTTAATGTCTGCGGCATGATGCCCCGGTGCTAGACATCACTATAAACTGCCACACTTCAGACATCATAGCGATGTGACTGAAAAATTGTTAAAGCTACTTTAAAAATCCAAATCACAAACACATATTAATCATACGGGATCTCTCTATTTGTCTATAAATCATTATCTCTAGAACATGTCTAAAAGTCAGACAATGTCTATATCTATCTATTAATCATATATTATCTGTATAGCTGTATATGTCTAAAAGTCATACACAAGAGGTTCGATGGCAAAGAAACGTTTAATATTGATTCTTTCTACATATTTCTTTATTTGGCTTCTCCATTGTTACTTTCTATTACTTCCCCAAAAGGGACTTATTACACCTGAGAATGTGCTTGAAAGGTAATGTACATGTACAACTACGTTTATCCAGAGACCGTAGTAACCTTGTTAAACCTCTAAAGGAAGTAATTACCTTGTTAAACCCCTAAAGGACTTAGTTACTTTGTTAAACCCCTACAGGAAGTAGCTACCTTACTAAACCCCTAAATGAAGTAGTTACCTTGTTAAATCCCTAAAGGACGTAATTACCTTGTTAAACCCCTAAAGGACGTAGTTAAACCCCTAATGAACGAAGTTACCTCGTTACACCCTCAAGGGCGTAGTTACCTTCTTGGCCATTTTACGGTTAAATCAGGTCTTTAAATATTTTTGTGACCTTTTTAAAATTGTTGGTCAATGATGTACGCCTTTGTTGTCTCATTGACTGAGTTCGAATATCGCCAACCACACATTACATTGCGTTAAACAAAGTATTAAAACCAGTCCACCAGTATGAATCGTATTGTACCTGTAGTTGTTAATAAATTATCAACGCGTAGACTGTTTGTCAAAAGAAAACGCACAGAGCATTGTTAAATCAGAACTCTTATCGTTACAAATCTTTTGTAATCATGACACACTATTGTTTTTTTTTTTTGTTTTTTTTTTGTTTTTTTTTTGTTGTTTTTTTCAAACAATAGATAGCTATGATGAGAATGCTTGCTCATACTCTCTCACCACTTGCAACCCCGACTGGGAAACCTTTTAGGCTGATTCAGTGATAAATTGAAAGTTTGTGAGCAAGTTTTATGTGTTCTTATCAGACATTGATTCTTGTATGTGAATAAAATATATTTAAAGCCTATTGTAAGCGTGTTTGATTTTAAAGTATATAGTAAGCCTGTTTAATAAAGGGCTATTGATCATACTAAGGAACGGCATAGAGAGAAGTTCTGTTTGAACTTTTAATCAATTTTAAGACAAGGTACAAAATATATCGGACCACGGGAAGAGCGAAAATTACAATTTTTGTTTTTACAGACAAGTGCAAGAATCAATGCTATCTTGAAGGTCGAATTACTGAATTGTACCTCCTCCAATATCACGAAGTGCATGTAGTAACTTTATTGAAAGCGTTGAAACTTTATTTTTTCCATGCTTTACGTGTCATTGTTGTTTGAAATATTTCACGTTTCTATATCAAATCAATGCAATGACAAAATGAACATTAGGTTCGTACTGGTTTGGAAAAATATGCAGATATGCACTTACCCTTGTCTGAGTCATAAACTCATGTCTTATATGACTGATAAAAAGAGAGCGTCTACGAAGATAGAAACAACGTAAAACATGTGCTCAGACTGTAATTCGGTCTTATTTGTTATCGCGTATTAAAATATTAAAGGCAAGTTTTTCATACATTGTTATCTCATATTCAAAATACTACAAGCAAGTTTAGTAGAGGTGTGCGGTATTACCGGTACACCGGTTACAGCTGTATTTGTTTTCCGGTGGCACGTATCACGGTACTTTTTCACTGTACCGGTACGTCGGTAGTTTCCGTTTCTAATGAAAGTACGGAAATTCCAGAAGAATCTTGTTACAACTTTAACGAAATTAACAGCATGTTTTCACTATTCATGATAAAATAGTAATAATGAAAGATCGTTTTTCTTTTTACAAAGCGTTTGTATCTGTCACAAATTAATGGTGAATATTACAAAATAGAATTATGCATATGCTTCTTTGGGGTCCGAATGGCCGAGTGGTTTAAAGTGCTCTCCGTTACTGCCATCTCACCTCTGTCTGCGTGCGTTCGAGTCTCGGATTCGGCTAATGTGGGTATATGAGAAAGCTTGCCAGTAACTTCTCGTGGGTCGGTGGTTCTTTCCGGGGTTTTCCCGGGTTCTTCTTCCACCATTAATACTGGCCGCCATGTATAGCCTATCGTGTGCTGAAAAATGGCGTTAAACCCTACAACAACAACAACAGCATATGCTTCTCTAATCACATGTTTGACACATGTCACGTATGCCATCGCAATCGCCAAATAGAATGTCGTGAAACATGTTCCGGCCAAACCCACCTTTTAAAAAGGTTCCGATTAAAAAAAACAACACTTGTTATGTTGTTGTTAATTACCAGCGTATGTGAATATGTTAAGTATATGAATTCCTTTGTAAGACTGCGAATCATGCTACGATTTTAGGAGCGCACTTCATTTTTGTTCTTGGTTTTTGGCTTTGTTTTTTGGTGGTTTTGTTTTTTGTTTGCCTGAGCTTTCAATAATTTCTCATATCCACGAAATATTTTCACGTTTGTTGAGTAAGTGTGTTTTATGTTTATTTGCCCTCTCTGATAAATATCTTGCGCGATTGTTGGCACCCCACTCAAAGTTTCCTTGTCTATTATATCAATAGTGTAGCTAGAAAATTGTAGGCTTCAGTATCAACAGTTCCTAGTGTCACCAATATACGTACCATGGAGGTATACCATGGTACGTATCGCGGTAAGTTCAGAAATACCGCTGTATACAACGGTAGAAACGTTGTCTTGGTCAGCTGCTTTAAAGTTTAGCATACTTTTATGAATCTACTAGATTAATGTTATTGTTTTAGCACAGTAAAACAGTAACCGGTGAAACAAAGTAAACTTGACCAGACCATAAGGAGTATACAAGTTTTGATATGTTAGCAAACTTTGCTAATTAATTTACAGTACAATTCTATACTGAAATTATCAAACACTCCGGTGAAGGATATGTAGGGTGACTTCCTGTTTTGCAAATTGTTAAAAGCATAAGCGGCTAATCATGTCTTTCACAACTTGTACCTCACCATGATCAATATTGCTAAATATTCTTCCCGAAAACTCAAAACCATACCTACGTCATCATTTTGGTAAACTCAAAACCATAGCTACGTCATCATTTTGGTAAACTCAAAACCATAGCTACGTCATCATTTTGGTTGCCCCGCTTTTGAAAGACGAGAAAGTTCTATATGTGCTTTCTGATTAGGTGATTTACTCAAGTTACATGTTCAGAAACTTATTATTGGTCGAAAATTAAGATTAAAGAAAGACAAATATTACACACGGCCTCGCTAAAAATGTGATTGTGTGGCAGTGAGAAAGTTATTAAGTAGGACTACCTTGTTTACCTATTCAAATCACGTTTGGTATATTTTTGGAATCTCTCAGATAAAGGAAAAAAGTATCGTACCTAGTTACCGCAAATTTGGTCATTTGTATTTCACTTTTTAGGCAATTAAATAGCTAAAATATTCACGACCACCCGGAGACTGAAAATTTGAATTATGTAAGCAATTTTTGAACCAGAGAAAGGTAAACACCATAACATAAAATTTCAACCAAGTCATTTATTACAGGCTGCAGTCAATGAAGTCATTTGTAGACTTGATTTTTATTATCGCCGTTTTAACAACTCTTGCGCAAACCCACACATTGACAAGAGGAACTTGTATTTGTTTCGGTTTTAAAAAGACGGCAAGATCTATGCGCTCCGTTATTGTGTAATTTACTCATGTCTTCTTTAATAAATATAAGGTTGGGCTAAGAACAAAACATGAAAAAACTTCTTATATTTTAATTTTTGTAGCCTATAGAAAACGTTTGAGAATGACTTAATTTATTTAATACACGATTAAAAAATATCACAATGGTAAGGTACAGGAATGAGGCACGCGTGTATTCAAATTTTCAAAGGGGTTTTCTAAAAGAGTGAAAAGAAAAAATCTTTAGGAACGGACAAAACTCGTAAATATTGCTGAATTTCAATGGTTTTGTAAAGCGCGAGATAGAACAACAAAGAAAATGTTACGGATATTTATTAACATGATGTTACATAAATATATTGCTGTGACTTATTATTCCATAGAGTGTGAAATGCCACGAAAACTAAGATCCATTGATTTTCGCTTATAAATGCATGACTCTATCACAGTCCCACACCCTATCGATGTAAAGCTTTGTTGTGCTTCGGCTGTCAACAATGAAATAACGTGTTGGATTTAATATTGTATTATTGACTTTCTATAAATAAATTATTGACTTATGAGCTAAATATGACAAAGATTTCTAAAAATGTATACTATAATATATTATGGATGATTGTGCTTCTCGTATTTGTATTTCTTCATTTACGTATTGAAGGTGTGATAGCAATTTTTTTAGAATATGTTTAATATACAATTTTTCTTACTTTGAATTATAAAAAGTAGCAATTAATTCCTTTTAACTTTTTTAAACGATAAGTAAAGGGCAATACTGGGAGCTTGCCGATTTCAAGTGGTTAAATATATTTCAAAATGCCAAGTTCATTTAGCTAACTTTATTTAACATGGACGATTTCAATTAGTTAAATATTTTTGACAAATGAAGATGCACTAATATAATGTATTATTACATTATTCAAATGGTATAGTGTAAGAACATATATATAACGTAATATTTTGTACTTCGTCTATTTTTTAGACATTTTAGTCTTTCGTCATTGCAACTTGTATATAAAATCGTGAACCCACAACGCAAGAACACGAACAGTTCTTATTCTAGATTTTAAACCACGGATAAATCTATACAGCGACTTCCTGAATGGATCGTCAGCAAAGCTTGCTCAGAAGTACAGATCGATATGACCGAACGCAAAACATATAATTAGAAAACTTCTCAAAATGTTGTGCATAGCCTTTGAATTTTGCTGAATAGAACTCCACGTGTATCAGATACGAACATTAGAAACACACATGTAGTATGGTGTAGGCAATTACGTTAGTTTGCTTTTGGGATTGGCTAGTAATTTCTAACAATGCATTTGGGATTGGCTAGAAATTACTGACAATTCATGATCACCATATAGTACTACTTGATCAAAGCTACAGCGGAACACTTCCAAAGGCGTAGAAGACCTATTACGTTCGAAATCTTAACATAACACTCTAATGTTTTGAAGGCACGAACGGACTTCCGGAAACGTGATGTACTTAAACCATATAAATATTATTAGCTATCAAACTAAACGCATTTCAAATACTTCGAGTGTGTTTTGAAACAAGTATGAAGTACAACACTGAAGAGAAAGTAATGTTGGGTCAACAAAGTGAAGTATTTTTCTTTATTAATATAAATAGTTGTAAAGGCTGTGGCGAGAATGTCTTCCAGTAATTTGAAGCCAGTCATATCAAAAGCAAATGCAAAATTCTACCTCTATTAATATATATATATATATATATATATATATATATATATACTACGCATATATACTATATATATATATATATATACGCTATGCTCTTTTCTGCTATATATATATATATATACTATATATATATACTCTCTCTCATAGCGGTACACATATTAATTTTTTTATATATATTACCGACGTCCTTTCCATGTTGCCATATCAGACAATCCAGTTTTTCCATTCAAAAATTTAATATCTCACCGCATTCCTAGATCGTAACACCCTGATACATGTAAAAGTTACATGCGATATAACGACTACAACTGAAATGACTGTATGTTAGACAAATAAAATTACCCATCGTTTTACAGGCTTTATATGGATTCCTATAACCGGTAGTGTGTAATATAATCGACTGTAGGAAATTCAATATTCATTTGCAACTATGTATCGTGACAACGAGAATATTTTTCGTGTGTTGGTTTCAAAATATGATGAAATAAATAGCCACATTCTCAAGGAGTCATCTCCTACGAATGAGCATTTGGACCAAGTGGACTGATTTACCTTGTCGAAAATATCCAGAAATTTCGACTTAGTATACGGAAATTTCAAGTTACTATCTCAAAATTGAGAAATAGTTTCACGAAATTTCGAGTTATTATTTCGCATTTTTGACCCATTGTGAACAAATGTCGACTTAATATCTTCAATTTCGAGTTAATATCTCGAAATTTCTACTTTATATCCCATAATTTCATCGAAGAATTTAGTCAAGATACATGAAATTCTTTCGCCAAAGAAGCTGTTGGACCTAATAAAATCCATAAATAGCCTGGTATCTTGGCCTCCCATGATGCTCATCATACGAGGCCAAGCACGTAGTGTTAAATAATCGATACCGTAGAGAAATTCAAGATGGCGGAAGTAATACAAGAATTGTTGACAATAAAGAAAAAGCAGTTGTTTCCATCTGTGTCGCACCGACTTTTGCGTTGTATTAGTTTGAACTATGTCAGTTAAAGAAGTATTCAATATTTGTTTAAAATGTCGCTATAGCGCTGTCTTTTTCCGGCAATGTTTGATTGGTGTGTATGTAGGGGTGGGTGGGTGAGATGTTGAAAGATGCAAAGTCAAAGATGTTTTATTTAAATGGAAGTTTATCAGTTGTGTTTTAATCGCAATTTTAGATAAATTTTCAACATTTTCAAATATACCAAATTTCCTGTTATGCAGCATACTTGTATTTAAAAAAAAAAACATTAATGGAACAATAATGGAATCGGGTTGGGTGGGGTTAGGTTGATGATGCAATATATACCAATTTATGTAATGCAATGCAGTTTTTGGAGCTTTATAGTTTGGTCACTTCAATCTAGCTAATTTAGAAACTTATTTTGCTAGTTATGATGTGATAGCCCCGACTGGAAATCTGGACTGTGTTATGTATATTTAATTTAATTGTTTGTTAGTTATTTTAATTTTTTTTATTACAAGCTATTGCAATGTAACATTGTATGTTTGTATGGTGGCGCTCACCAGTTATTATGTACTTTTGAGAGAGTGATGTATGTAAGGTGAAGTTGTTTGCATTTAAAACATGCACAGTGGTGAGAATGTTGGCATACCTCTATGCTACTTTCA
>JAECUM010050308.1:0-17414 GCA_016617855.1 Megalonaias nervosa | reverse complement strand
CTTCTCTTCTATATATATATATATATATATATATATATATATATATATATATATATATATATATATACACACACACACACACATGCGCTGGTCTTGATCGTCAGACAAGGGACCTTTGTGCTACAGTTGACACCCATAGGATACGTTTAGTGTCAACGAAATGTGAAACAATATCCCAGTCATCAAACGCTGCTGCTGTTGGTTATATGTATTTTCTGTTTAATAATAATTAAAATTTATAGTAATAAGGTTGAAACTTATTTTAAAACAAAGTTTATTGAAACGGATTTGTAGGTTTAGATTGCTTAGTTTTTATATGTTATTATTTTCCAACCTTTTATGAATATCTCTGTTCATCATTACAGGACAATGGTACACTCTAAAATTTTTTTTTATCATCATCGTTGTTACGTATTTCACAGTTCTTAGAAATAATGCGAAATATCATAGCCCCACGCCTTGAAGTTAGTGAGCTTAGGTTGAGTCAACTTCGAGGTTCAATCTAGAGTTGTCTTGCATTCAAGTGCATCTCATGCCTACTGTCGGCTTGCTGACAAGGGGACTGTCATATTTAAAACAATCACGCCAGGCTTGTCATATTATCAGGATCCGGAAGTCGCTGGCCTTAATGAGCAGCAGACTTTGTGAGAACGAAAAGATTGTTAAGTGTTTTGTAATCAGATTTATCATTAGTTTGATCAGTGGAAGTAACTCAAATGTGAACAGTATTTCAAGAAAGGAACGTGCATTTAAAAAAAATATTTTACCCAACCTGTAATATAGTTGTTAGTACAAATGTCTTGCTGTTCGGATCAACTGCGCTATCAAATAACCTGAACACTGGTATCTTTGAAATCTTCCAGACTTAAAGACACTAAAATACTTCATCTGAACAAATTACCTGCTTGCATGATCTCCCTAAAGTATCTACCCAGGAATCCCTTTATAAGTATCCCCTCCATTCAAACTCTTTCGCTTCTTTAAATTAGTTGTTACACACTTATTATGTATTAACATTTCTAGTACGATGAATTTTTCAATATTCATTTGTATTGATGCATTGGTTTTCTGATCCACGCATAAATATATACATATACTGTTAATCCTTGCCAATTTTCTTGTACATACTTTTGTATTTGCTGGAGGCTGTTGCTAATTTGTGAAAACATGTAGCCCGACCCCATGTGCTGTAAATATGGTAATAGACTATTTTTGAACCATATAATAGAGTAAATCAGTGCACGCTATCTCTCTATACTTCCTTCATTAAAAGCTTTCAAGCATTTAATAACTCGTAAATGGGGGAGGGGCGGTTTCTTTTATTGTCTATGGATAATAGAGTTACAAAATGACTAACCTATACTTATATCTATAATCACGGTGCATCCATTCAAGTCTTGGAAATTAAATATACATTTCTGTACACACATTTAAGTCATACAAGACACAAGAAAGTGAAGACATCTTACTATGTGGTCAATCTAAACTTCAATTTGGCGGGATACACTCACCTCTTATTTAAAAAAAGCAAACATATCTTTATTATATTACCTATTTTACCTGTGCCCATGCAACCAGTGTGTATCGATCATGTAATAAAATTGCATAGTTTCTTCAGAATACTTGAATATATGGGCACAGTTCTGACGTTTTTCATGAAAATAAGGACATTAGAAGAAGAAATCCTTGGAAAATCAATATCCGGTACTTACATTGATCTTTATCCCAAAACCTAGAGATTAATTAAAATCAGTCTATCGCAGCAGAAACATTAACGCCATTTATTGTTTCATGTGTATGGACATCAAAGTTAAGGTGAACATTATTTTCTAAGAAAGAAAATATTACGGTTGACTCAGTTACAGAAATTTGCTTTTTCTTCCACCCATGCTGTTCAGCAAAAGGAAATTTATTCTAACGTACCAAAATATGCAACAGCTGAAGACATATTGTTTAACTGAAAGAACAGATAAGCATACATTTCAAGCCTAATAGTAATAAATGTTTTGTTATAGTTTAAACCTGCGGCCTGTGACTTGGACTAACATACTAAATCATCATTCTTATGTGATACCGATAGTAATCTGGAAATAAACCCAGTTAGTAACATTATTATTATTATTATTATTATTATTAGTAGTAGTAGTAGTAGTAGTAGTAGTAGTAGTAGTAGTAGTACAAGTAGTAGTAGTAGTAATAGTAGTAGTAGTAGTATATGAGATGTTTCGATCTGTGAATCAATCGTTTCGTGAGAGTTGTCATTCTTAGACCCTGTTACGACTCTAGATCTTACAATATGTAACAAAATGAAGAACAATCAACACTTTATGTAACATTCAAGAAACCATTTCCCTTCAATACAAAGTGAAATTTCAAAAGAGTCTTACTGTACTGTGAATTAAATCCTAGTCAATTCTAAATATCATATTACAGGTTCAAGCGTATAGCATGTTCCGAATGAATTCCAATAATCTTGAATATCCTGATGTACCAATGATGCAATCAAGAATTCCTGTGAATGAATTCACACAAATCTAAACTAACGTATTAAGATAAAGTAAATCAGCACTTTAGTAATTCTAATGAATAATTTAAACAATTCCTCTCAAATAATGTTCGAATACAAATGTAAACTCTGATCATAGATTCCCAAAGACTGATATGGAAACATATGTAATATTTGTTTACAAAGTCCCCTGCAATAATTTTAATATTCTCCTAAATGTTGTTGGACATATATAAATGGGAAAACAATAACTAATTAATAATGACCCTGAAGAGCATACTTCTGTAAATCAGGGCAATAGACTAACCTATAACAGATGATGCGTAAACTGTTTCAGAACGTGAATATAAATACGGAGCTGGAAAAGTTGAATGCTGGTGAAAATTATCTACTGAAGAAGTTAATAAAATACTAATAAGTGATGAAGAAATATAATGGACTCCTTTCCTCTACAAGATAATAAAGGACTAACAGAAGATGGAACATTAAATCAAAGTATAAAGACATACGTCATATGTATTTTAATTGTCCAAGTACAAACTTGAACATCTTGTCACGTGGTAGCAGACTGGGGTGGCGAAAATATCAGATCTTAGAACATCTCATAAGTAAAACGAAACAACATTTGCTGCTACGGCAAGCTGATTCCCACAAACACAAACATCTTAAAGTTCGACTACGCAACTGTGATTACATAAATGAAAACTTCAATTATCTGGATTATTTCATTCATAATTATATGTGGTGTAACAACTGCCAGAAATATGGTCACCCCAAAGATGGTGGCAAGAAGAAACCAATCTGATACAGGCTTGAGCAAGAGGGTCACAATGTGTTGTCATGCACAAAAATGTGTGTGAATTGCTAGGGAAACAGTCATCATACTGTAGATGCTGCTCTACATGGACACTCGAGAGGAGATTCAACACATAAAACATGAGAAAGGTTTAATTTCCTGAGGCCAAGAAATTTGTGGAAGGCCCACTTAACAAGCCCCACTTAACAAAGGAATCCGCAAATCATACGCTAGCGCATCTAAGGGGGAAAAGAAACGTTAAAAAAATATTGGATGTACCAATACAGACATTACATGGACAGAAAGGAAATTGAAGACCAAAGTCTTAAAGTTTCCAAAACCTCTCCGACGAAAATAGCAGGAAATCACACTCCAGTGGTGATAGAAAACATGTCACATAAGATCCCCAAAACTACTACCGAAAAATAAATGGATAGATAAGATCGGCAAAAAAAACCCGCTGACATCAGTAAAATGTATGCTTTAGCCCAAAAAAGAGAGAATTGAAGGCTCTACTAGACTTACGAAACAAACTGCCAATATTATCAAGCTCTTTGATAAGTTAGTAAGTCTAAAGAATAGGAAAACTGGAGAGCACACTGATACCGTACGGTGGACAATTCAATGACTTGGAAACCAGTAACACAATGACTTAAAGGAAAGTATTATACAATTAGTCTCCTATCTAACAAGATAAGCCAATAGACGTATTCCTGCAGAGGACCATTTCAAGGAAAACGGTAGAGCTATTCACAATGTATGACAGCTTTGGAAAATAAAATACTGATAAAGCTGCTGCAGGACTGTCCCTCATTATAAATAAAATACTCACCATAAAAACTAACATCATGACTGCATTACATGTTATAGTCTTTCGCTTGTCCTAGCACAAGGTTTTACACTTTTGCTCGATATATCTCCCTCCAAGACCTCATAATAATCAAATTGACCTTGATCATGATATTAAGCAGTTATCATCGAAGTTTGTTCTACATGGCGAGTTTTACAGCCACCATATAATATGAGGAGAAAGTGAGGCCTCATGCAAAGTAGTTAGACACTGACTGGCGAAAGGGATTTACTGAACATCGTTCGGCCGGTATGGTAATTTCCAAATAATTGATTGACGGTATGAGATCAGACTTAATCATATTTAGCTTACTGGTGTTGATTGACCAAATTACAAAACGTATTTTCCGTTATAATTATCAATTACTTACATCTATATAAATAAAATTGAACTTTCCCTTCTGAATGTTGTATTAGTCACGGCACCCGTTTTGTTGCTGATTATAGGGTTCCAATACATGTCTTGGAATCAATAGAAGTACAAAAGAGTAGGGTGTGGATACGCGATTGTCTTGTGGTTCATGTGACAAAGCGAAACGCCGTAGACGTAATGAACACATTCATAATAGATATATGAATAAGTTCCTTCAGTTTTGCAGACAATTTATATTTGTATTTGTGTCTAATTTTATTTCATGCAAAATCATTCTTCCCTGAGGGCACCATAATGGTGGAATCAATTCTCGACATAGGCATTTTTATGCTACCGCTGAACAGTCATCTGTCAAAAATTAGGTATCCGTTCACTTATGAGTTGTGCTTTGCATATAGGTGGATTTCTCTTAATCTATAAGAAATTATCATGGTCAGTATAATACTAGTTTAGGTCACAATAGCTGAAAGAAGAAAAGTTCTTCACAATAAATGTTCTTGTTTTAACAGGACATTTTTGCTAAGTTTTTGATAGATATTTAGTTGTTAGGTATTCAGTTTTCAATTGCTAAAAATGCATATGTGTCTCGATTATAATGTAAAAAAGTCACAGATATCATAAAAGAAAATTTGTGTTCATGTAGTAACAAAAAGTACATTGCATTTATTCGTAATCTCCATGATAAGATTGCTTGAGGGGCAAGAAAGAAAAAATATCAAGGTGTTGAATAAGAAAGTTGTTGATCCAAATGTTTGCACTTTTTTAGTTTCCACCTTTTTTACTGATAAACACGGCTTATTGGAAATTTCTAACGAGATATTTCATGCTCTTCTCCCCCACTGCTTCCACTTTCATTTGGGTTATTAATTCATTTATTGCCACTTGGACAATTACAACCGTAGTGTATGCTTTATACGCCTTAGACCGTACTTTGTTTTTCATGGTCGTATATTTGTCGATTTCATCTAGGATGAGCTTGAACTCCACCTCGCAGATGGCATTGTCCAAGATTACGTTGTCATTTTTTTTGCAGCTAAGACGCAGACTCATCTCGATTTTTGGCTTTCCAGAATAGTTGCCTGCTAATAAAATTTCCTAATATGGAAATCATAACACAGCTCAAAGAAGTAGTCACAGGGATAATTGACACAGGAATTGTTGACAAGATTCCATTCCCAGTCACGCAGGTGCACAGACACAGTTGTTGACGTAGTGTCAACGCTAATCACCGAGAGTACTGATCGCCTGTTTATTTTGTAGAGGACTCGCAACAGTTCAGTCTCAGCCCGTAAGGAAGTTTTAGCCTCTCAGATCTTTTCACTAGAATATCACGTGGATCTTTGAGTTTCGAGCATCGCGACATTAGAAATCTTCTATAATGAGAATGATCTGAAAATTTGATTGACCTATAGTAGGCTTGGGGTTGGCAGCTCTGTGGACAAGCACCTCTAAGCTATCGTTGTTGTGCACTATCAAAAAAGCGATGAGGTGAAAATAAAGGCCGGTTTATTGAAAATCATTAGTCATGGCACGGTCTTCAATGTGCCCGTGAACACGTTTACCAGGAGTCACCAATATTATGCCCTTTGTTGGCAGCTTTTGTGACCGTGTGCTTTTATGGTTATCATTGTAATGCAAAAGAACGCGTCTTTTCTTTAAAAAGAAATGTATGGGATGTTCTTTCTGAGAAGATAGGGTGATAGAAGGCGTTACATATTTCAAAGGAAGGTTATTACCTAAGCCACATCGCCAAATATCACAGCAGTAATGTACGACGACTGGGACTCAAACGGGAATTAGATGTCAAACAAGACGAAAAATGTAGAGCGTCAAACGGGTATTTAATATATTGGCCATGCTGGTTTGTAGGTAACAATTTAAGTAGTGATTGACCTCAACTAAAGGCACTATTGTAACATTATTAGTAGTAGTTAACTTTAATGGATCCTACAGAGCCAAAGTTTGTACAGCTATGATGAAATTAACATTAAGCCGGAGGTTTAACATGTGGACATCGAAAGAGCCTTAAATGGAAAATTTAATGTTAACACAGTTTTATAGGCTGTTTCCATTTTGAACAATGTGTCCTACGTTAAAATTTGGACATACTATCCCACACGCACTTTTTGATATACTGTCCAACACACACTCATTAATATCCATCAGAGGCTTTTTATTAGAATCCAACACACCACATATACAATCCCAACCCACACGTACCCACTCTTAAACGAAACGATTGTTTATACACTCACGCTATACTTACGTACATAGAAAAATACTATCACACAAGAGGGAGGTACTATGTAAATGTAGGAGGACGTGATAGAAACACACTCTCACACAAACATAATATATCACACAGGGTATGAAGTGTTGATAGACACACTACTATACCCTGGCCTATCAACGAAGGTTTTATTAAATTTTCAACACTTTTTATATGCTTTAAGCAAGGAGGTGGAGGATACCATCGCTCCCACAGAATATAACCCATACAACAAATGCAAATGGAACAGAAAGAAACCATTCTTCTGATTTTTTACATGGGTTTGCACACAGTAAAGGGAATATTTCTAGACACACTCTATACCCACACGAACACACGATAACCAGCAAACAACCATTTTATAAGGAAATAAGTTTGTTTTCGGAAAGACAAAGACATACATAAACATACACAAAACATAAAAGAAACAATTGACAAGTGACTAGTATCTCTCTTTTCTAGAGATGTGGGTGGCACTGAACAGGGCAATTGTGTTTCTCTATTGAGTGGTCCTGGATTTTATTGTCAAGAAGAACGGTCACGTTTTACCATTGTTGTTACCAAAACACAGGGTCTTCTCGTTGTGAAGTTGAGAGAAATCCTCGGTCCCCATCTTACTCTCCACATCTCCCTCTCATGCTGTTACTGTTTCCATCTAATATATTCTTGATATCTGTTATGCGACTCGTTTCGCGATTTTGCTTACTGTTGCTGTTGAAAAGTTAACGTTGGGTGGAATGACGGATGAATGCACCGCTTGACATAGAAGAAGCACGGACGTGAGAGGAAACATTCCGCTGATTTGGTACGCCGAAGTGAATGAAAGCATGAGTAAGATAGAGAGGATGTGAACGAGCGTGTCAATACAGTTTGTTTTCAACCAAAACAAAAAAGTCATAACCATTTTCTTCAAAATGAACATATTAAATATTAATAAGAAGCTTCTCTAACTCAAAATTAAAATACAGACACATTTTTAAACACGAACGTATTTAAAAGGTTGACGACGTTGTGGGATCAGTCACGATCCCATCGTCTATGCGAGGTATGCCTTCTACAAATCAAATAGTCTCCTTGATTGTCTTGGAGTAATGTTTCAGCTGTTTGCCACTTTTGCTCAAGTTTGTCGATTAAGCTTTACCTCAATCACTTTGAGAACGGAGGAGGATTTAACTGTTGTAGGTAGAATTCGTGCTATCGAAATTCGTCTGAGTCGTGGGTAGTTGATCAATGACCAACAAGCTGAACACTTTCAAAACAAACAATGCTTTTATAGCTTTCATGTACCATTGATTAACACGTCCATGTCGTAAAGGATGTAATTGTTCCTGGCGATTCACTGCAAAGCTCAGGGCAAATAGGCTAATAAGCGGGAGACGGTATGTGGACAAGGGGAAACCCTGTGTTAAATTTATCCATAGAGTTTACATTGGGTGTAAATTGTAAGATTGTCAGAAAAGGCTGACCTCAGTTGGGTTTACAGAGTAACATTGTTAGATTTGACCTCAATATGTGTCACTATGTACGTATGGGAAATCCTGTGTTAAATTTGTCCAAGAGAAATTTTATTAAGAGAAATTATTACAGAGGTGAATGTAGTATAAGGACAAGGGAGAAAGTAATATTAAAATGGCAAAAGGTCAACAGTTTATAGGGTCAATGGAAAATGTAATGCAAACTTTGTGATCCATACAGTCCCTTTCCATGTTGAAAACCTTAATGAGACGTATGGAAAATGAATGTTAAAATATTTTATTAATATCCAAACATACCACGTACAATCCAACACGAAATTTATGACTGCTATCTAAACACACCATGTACTACACATTTACAAACAAACACAAGAGAAGGGATAAAAGGAGTTTTAAGTTTCAGTCGTCAATAACATCCAGAAACAAATACATACGTACATACACAAAACACATACAACACAAAACTGTTTGGAAAATAAGATTAGCATCAATCTTTTCTAATCATATGGAGTTTACTACATTCTAAACAGTGGTTTCTCCTCCCCAGTCGGACACCTCAAGCTGAACATCTCTGTCACCATTTCTCCAAAATTGTTTCGGTGGAGACCGCGAGCCTAAAATCTATACGTTGGCCAGATTCATCCAGTCTTTCTTATTCCTCCATTCAGTCTGGATAATCCAGTCTTCTGATGCATTTTCATCCAAGAGTAGTTCAGTCTATTTAACTTCTTCTCTCTTCTCCTTTTCTCATCTTCACTCTCTTTCTTCTGTCTCTTCACTCCTCTCTTCTACGGACGCTATTTTGACTTTGAGGACTTCTTCAGCTTCACCTTTTTCAGCTCCTTGGCGATTATTATCGAAGTCGCCTCTATCATTTAACGCCTCTTGTGGGAGTAACAGCCTAATTCTTCCACCAGACCCAGGAGGTGCTCCACTCTATCCAAGAGACTTGTGGCTTCTTCAAACTTTCCAAATTTACGGTTGTCAGCCATTTTTTATTTCGCAGAAGTCGATAATGAATGGCACGACTGGCAAAATCACCTTCTTTACATTCCTGAAGGAACGTCCTGAGGGAAACGTCCCTCGCACAAAATACAGGTCATGCAAAGAATATCAAAGGAAACAGAAAGAAAATTAAAGAAACCTTTCTCTAATTTGTTTTGCATAGGTTTACACAAAATTAAAGGAGTGTTTATATATGCATACACTATATACACACAAACACACTATACCGCTCAAAATACACTGTACCTAACAACAGCGGTTCGAGGACACGTAGCCTATCGAGGACGAGTAATAAAACGAAAAGGACTTCGATTACCAGGAACAACTCGCAGAATAAGCCCAGGCAGAGGTCTTCATCTATCAGGTACAACTGACAGAAGCCGTTAACCAGTCTTGATTTACTCACAATGGTAAAGACAGTCAAACATTTCGAGGTGTTTTATTGGGGATGAATTTGCATCGATGATTCCTCGTAAAAGAGAAACTGGCATCATAAACTTGGATTTGACAACAGGACCTGGAACGCACTGGTTCGCATATATAATAGTACCTAAACATTTGAGTTTGACTATATGGGCCCTAGTCACCACCATTATTTATATTTACGACAAAGTCGTCTACTGCTGTTGTATTCTACTCTCCCATTTGTTGGATTGGCCAATATCTAGTTGAAGTTTAAGCACTGCATGCACTTGCGGGAAGCAAAGGTTCAAGCCCAACGCAGCAAAATTTACTGATTTTACATAAAAGGTATGCTTAACAGTATACAAAATGTATAATAATATGTACGGACGATGCTCACCTAGACGCGTAGGTGATGTGGATTTGAGCATCTTTGCCACTAAAATGGATTGGTTGATTTTGCCAGTCAAGTTTTGAAGATCGAACTCAAAATTAAAAACGTCTAACATGGGCATTTAAGATATTGTTGTCAGGATGCGATGCCCACATCGCAAATAATCTGGCCGTGGTCAGTGACGTCGGAGCAATCGATGACTTTCGGTAGCGTTTATCAAAGCTTATGTTGATAATGATGCTACAACAAAACAATACTGGATGAACAAATTGCAGACGTGACAGCACCACAACGCGTAATATCTTCATTCAAAGTATACAAAGAAAGTTCTACCAGCAAAAATGAATGAATAACTGCCACCACCATAAGCAGTGGTCGATTTATTTTCACTAACATCAATAGTTTTAATAAACTTAAAACTCATATCCTAAAGGTGCGCAGGTCTGGATTATATTTATGTAACCTATCCGGTTTCTCAATTGAATAGGATAGAATAGCAATAGTGAAAAATAATATCCAATCAGGTGAATTCATGATAAGCGTCGAACCCACTCCCTTACACGACAATGATCTACAAAGTTTACATATACGGTGTCAGTATCGTTTGTGGCAGGAGATAAAATTCAGTTCGACGAATTCGATATCTTTCCACTCGGGCACTTAAATATTTTAGTGTTAGCATTTAAGATTAGAGTTATCATTGCAGATAAGGGATAGAATCTGACTGCAGTAACCTTCTACAACAAGGAAGTGATTTTCACCACTGAATCTACTCAGGTAATATTTACCAAAGAATATGCTTCACCAGCATTAACTCTACAGAGACGACATATCTAAACTGTTATTCAAGAATGACGGACTTGTAGTGTAAACGTTCTTGGGCGAAAACGGGAACAATTGTTTCAAATATTATTCAGTGACGTAATTGAATATTTTTTATTTGAACGTGAAAAAAAATCGAAGCGGAGAAACAACTGAAATTGCTATGATAACTACTCTATTCGTTAAATAAAAACGTGCATTTCTTGTTACCAATGCAATCTGTGGAACCGCCGCTGCTTCAACCGTTCGTCTGAGCGTGGCGGAAGCCTCAGCTATATCAACTATTATTGGTGCACCAATTGGAATTGTTGTCTGGGTTATATCCAGAGTCACAGACGGTGGACCGTGGTAAAAATGTATTCGATACGATTATATTGCAGTATACGAATTTATTCAGAACTTCAATGCCAGTGCCACGGGCTTTTAGAGGCGTCGTATTCCAAAGAAGCTGCAATGAAACAAAGTGGGAATGCAGTCGTGCAGCAAACATACCGCATCAAGAAGCAAAATTTTAAAAATCGGCAGAATATGACGTGGAACAAATGAAAATGTGTATTATGTTTTGACCTAAAACAATATCTTACTAAGAGTTTAGCAAAAGAACATACAAAGAGACTCATGCTCACAAAAAAGAAGTCAGAGAAAACATTTTTTTTTTTTAAATTTTGCTACTTATTTGTTTTTCTACTTTCCTTCTGTCAGCAAAACTGTAAATATATACTGCTCTACGTGCGCCAGTTGTTGTGTCCCAAATTGCTTGTCGTCTTGATGTTGACACAACATGATCTAGGACAGCATGTCATCAATTGAATTAGCATGAAGCTTTATACTGATCATAATTTCAATGTGTTTGTTCCACAAATGTCATGTGCAAGAGTTATGTCACTTGATTCTCCACTTACCTAACTTTGGATTCCAGAACATTACCAAGGATGGTTGATACTTTAAATGATATTAGTTCCCAATGTCACTTATAGGAGTATCAGCCCTGATTGTCCGTCCTAATTCAGGATTCTGCTGTGCAACTTTACTAAGAAATTTCGGACTGAGGGAAATTTATGTCGTTAATTTATATTGATGAGACCCTGAATTAGTTGAATTACCAGCATTCGAAGTCATCATCTATGGCCCGTAGCGGTCTATTCTCTTGAAGTAAGATTCCCAACAAAAGTTCATATGTTTGTGTTTGGGTTATATAGCCGATAATCATATAAGGTAATGGTATGGCCCGATTTCTGTCCTGTGTCTGTCCTTCAGCATTAGCAATATTTGCACTATGCGAACAAAATGAATTGTCAGTTTTAATAGGATTGATATAAAATATCCTACGGACATTTACAACTAAAATTGTTCCTGTCGTTCCTTCCTAATCACTATTGTCGCTATCACGAGGTATGAATGAAAAACTTTTATTTCTGTTTCTTCAGCAATATTTTTCCAATATTGGTCACGTTTAATAGGCGGCGTTCTTTGCCTGCAGTTACATAAAGGAACAGGTTATCAAGGCCTTGATGCTCGTTTAAACAGGACCATTGAGACATGAAATACGGCCTCCATAAGTAAAAATGTCACTAATTGTTGTTGCTAGGCTGAATGAGGGTTTTGGAGACTATAAGCCTATGGTCAGTCTAGCATTCTGCACTGTTCAGAGCCTTCGATACTGGACATTCGCCTGTTTCCTCTCCTGATGATGATCTAGTCAGTGAGATGTCGCTGCGCGGAACGATGCGTGGAACTCGGATGCATCCCAGACGTTTTGTTGCGGTTTTTGGTTGGGCTGAATACTGTGTTGATGACTAGGAGGTCGTATTCAATGCACTTCCTATGCAGAAAGAGTTCATTGTATATGTGTTTGTATATGGCCATGTTTGGTGTACTGTGCCAAATATAGCGTTGAAGTCATCATTGATAATGAGCTTATCCGACTCGGTACTTCTGCGAAAATGTGTCCTTTGTCTCATCTGGGATGGTTATGGTGGGTGCATATGCACTGATGCTTGTTGAGTGTCTTTTCTCCAGGCGGTGTAGTCTCCTTGCTTTAGTCTATCTTTCAAGCCTTTTACGAGATTCCTTAACTTGCTGACAAGTTGTGATTTGATATAAAACTCAGCACCAGCTTCATGTCGCTCTTATTTTACGTCGGCCAGTCTAGAAAAAGGTGCAGCCTGCTCCTACTTCGGTGAGTAGTCCTCCCTCACTTCACTTAGGGCCGCTATCTGGATGTTGAATCTGTTCAATTCTCTACCAACAAGAGTTGTTCTGCTTTCTACTCTATTTTCTCCTGGACTGCCATTAGTGGTACGATGGCGAGAGGAACCTTGATCATCGTGTTAGATTTTCGACCGCTTCGGTGGGATCCCCATAAGCCACGATATGTTGACCAGTGTAAAGGTAAAGAGGCAATATTCATCACACATTTTATAGACGTCTTCTTCATGATACGGCGATGAGTAATGTGATCCTAAATTGATCTACTCAGGTGCCCAAGTGGGTGCTGAGTTCAACTGCAGTTTCGGTCTAATGAAAGCGATCTTATGTCCTAAGCCGCCTATGTGTAAGGCTGCAGGTATAGCTCCCAATTTATCCATACTATGCTCGGCTTCGCCGCTTGCCCATCGTGACAGGACTTGAACATATATGTTAGCAATCGCGTTTAAAGGTACGTTAATATTTGCAGTTTGAAAGGCATTTACATCCTTTTCATTGCAAACTGATTAACAATGCTTGTAATTGTATCTACTCTGTAAGAAATGGGCAACTTCTGCTGTAATATATAGTAATATTTATGACAACCTGAACCTTATCAACAGCATTTATCAGTCAATTATTTACCACGGCAATTTTCCTGTATCTCTTTAAGGTCGTATTCCATGCGTCTCCAGTCTTAAGCTGTGTACTAGTGTAAACTGTTAGATATTACCAAAAATGTCGTGAATATTGACTCCAGAGAGAAACAACAAATAGAAACATCCGTTAAAACCTTTTCACGTGCTGACGAGTCTTGGTTTACAAATTCATTGTTATCCGTCAATAATGGAAATGAGGATGACCTATTTCAGTACAAACCAGTTCATTAAAATAGCAATAGACAGCCTTCGTAGTATGTACCATGAGACACAATTATGAAAGGTAGTATAACAAAATAAACTTTTATTACTGAAAAAAAAAACGAATCGGAAAAAGAAATGATATCATCTTAATCCCATTTGATATAAACGTTCATTTTGCTATTCCAATTAATAATGAAAAGACGAATCTGAGAAAATCTACAATAAGAAAAACATTAATTTCGACTCTAAGTATGTAGCTGTATGTATGTTCATTAGTGCATTCCATCATGTTTGTAGAACCACATTAACTACGTTATTTCAACCAGGAAAGAATATTTGAAGCATTTAGAATTATGAGACCCAATGTACAAGTGGATAATTTGAAGCTATATAGTGTGAACATAATGAAATGCGCGGAATTATCGGAATACAAAGATGCATACAAGATTGAATGTGCAGACGTTGTGCAGTAAAGGAATACCGGACGTACTAGAACACATGAATAGTTCGAACAAACACTTGCTAAGCAGAAATGTTGTGGCCATAAAGAAATTTGCTGATGTGCGGATATACTGCAGCAAAATGTTGAGGACGCATCCAATAAAAAAAATTACAGACATATCAAAATGACAAGTTGCAGACATACCTAAAAGCAAAAGCAAAAACAAAAATATGTTGCGAATATAACAGAATATGACTCTATGGTCATAAACTAAGTACTAGAAAGAAGCAAAACCAACACGTTTTTACAACTAAACAAATAATCTAATCATGAAAGTGTTAAAATGAAAAATTAAGAGGAAATTACAGTATTATAAAATAAATCCAAAATATTTCCAAACGTTTTAACACAGTCCAAAATAATCGAGTGTTCCAAATGAGTTTCAGGTCCTCGACTGTATCAACAGTCTTGATGTATCGGTACGGCATTGTCCAAAACGTCCTTGAGTGAATTCAATACAGTTCCAGAATAATATTTTTATTCCAGAGTAAATGAACACTTTGTAGTTCCAATGAAATAACCAAATAAATGTTTCCTCTCTAAACACAACATCAAAAACGTCTGGTGAATGCTGCTTAAACAATAATATATGAAATAGGAATCGAATAAATTGTCCAAGTCTATCTCCTTAAATAAACGCATACTGCCCTGACATGCAATTTTCTCCTACTCTCTACGTGACATTTCACAATACCCCACATCGAAATAGAACCCACCTGACCTACCCTTTGAATGGGAAATAATTTAATTATTTTAAGAACCCACCTGACAGACCCATCCAATTAGAAATCACCCCAAACTCGTAATCAGGTTTATTTTTAACATTATTATTAAGGATAGTAAACACCTATTTATATATCCTATGTAATCTACAGGTACTCTTAATACCTTAAAATAGATTATATACCCGCTTACAAAAAATAGCTATGTAATGTCTTGTTTATAGATGATCACTAGAATTTACAGTCATGAACAAACATTACACACAATATGGATACAAAGTTACAAAACTATAGATATACCTAAAAGGATATATAGGAACAAAATATTTGCTGATATAACGGCTCGAGCGTTCATATCTGATCGAAAAACTGCAGCCATAATGGAAAACACAGATATATCAAGTGAAAATTGCAAATATAACAAACGGGTGGTTGAAAGCGGAAAATTGTGGAACTTCCGGATATAATAGGTGTGCCAGTAATGCAGCTTCGAATTGAAATGTATACTTGACAGTGTACCACTCTGGCTATTTAACTATTTTCTCGCGTAATGCTACATACACGAGGAGGTCGAGTCAAAGGTTAAGCAAAGCTCATTTATTGCATCTTCTTGAATCTTGTCTGCTCCGCTGATAGTGTTATAAATCCAAAATGTAAAGGACTTTTAAACAAACTTTTTCTGCATTATTTCGTTCCACAGTGAAGTATATAGACGCTTTTGGGTGTTTGTACTAATAATTCGTATATATTGTTAAAGGAAATTTATTAGAAATTCTGAGCAAATTAAACTGGTGAGTATGAATTTTACTATAAACTTTTAATGAAACCTAACGACCAAAGAACTTCAGGAAGCAAATATTAGTCAAATTTTTCAAACCTGTTAGTTGAACTGTACTGCTAAGCTGCCATGAAAATCCATGAAAATCCAGTTTTTGCTCCGAAAGCAAGGTCAAAACACAAACCAAAAGTTATAAAAATTGCAGCAATCATAATTAACATACCAGGCATGTCTTCTAAGGGGCGATTTAATTACTACTACTCTATATTATTATATAAGCGAAATAGTTATTGCTTAATAATGTTTAAAACATAAGACAAACAGAAATACGGACAGAGAAAATGAATATCACACCACTGCACTTACAAAAGAGCAAATCAAGTAGTGGGTATTTTTAAAAAGTCATCACGCATCGAAGCAACATTCGGAAAATGCTCGGCAACCTATCTATTGCTCCCGACTCATCTCGTCGTGAAAATCGATCTGTCTGATCGGTCTGTCTAGACACCATGCCTCCACTGATCATGTGCTATGTGCACATTTTGAAGTAGTTCAGCTGATGTTAATTACAAGAGCAATTTCTTATTCGGATGTTTCGCGGACACCTCTGTTGCCTAAACTTTCTATAACCTGTTCGACATTCTCAAAAGCACTCATGAATCTTAAGAACACAGTATTGGCCTGAAGATGTTTAACACTTTTTGATGTTGAAAACCTATTTAGCGAGAAATGAGAAGTGCGATTTTAATTTCTTGGAAGATGCATCGATAGACTAGTCTGAAAAAAAAGATAACTAGAGTGATTTATAACATCTTTTCTTGGAGAATCCTCCAGCTGCATTTATATATAATTATATTCAGCAGAACTCAAATTTCAGAATAGTTCATACACGTAACAATATTGTTAGGACTCTAGGTCTTAAAATATGTAACAGAAAGAAGCGAATCCAACAATAAGTAAAATCAGCAGGTTATTTATTTCTCTACGATACAAAGTGAAAATTAAACAGACACTTCCAGTACTGTAAATTAATTAAAATCCCGAGTAATCCTAAATGTCCTATCACATGACCAAATATATGGAATGTTCCGAAAGAATTCCAATAGTCTTGAGTTTCTCGTGTAACAAACTGATGCAATCCGGAATGTCTTTGAATGAGTTCACAAAATTTCAAAGTTATGTATTAATCGATAAGTCAATGAACATTTTAGTGATTCCTATGACATTTTAAATAAGTAATTCTTCTCTAATTATATCTGATGTCAGCAGTACAACTGCAAACTCTGGTGATGCATTCCCACAGACTAATAAAGATGAGGAATGAATTTACTAGACCTATAATTTAATAGAATGTGAAGATTGCAAACGGAAAAGACCTAGTTTACCTGCAAACAAAACTGGCCTTGAACTCTTGCTATGTAAACACTATGTTCACAATTTACAGTCATGGACAAAAGTTAGTTATATAATC
>JAECUM010050307.1:0-20123 GCA_016617855.1 Megalonaias nervosa | reverse complement strand
TTCAGTAACGAAAACCTGACATCGGGAAACAGAAATTGGATTACTTAACACACATTATGAATAAAATTGGTTCTGGATACATATTACAAAATAAAATGGGGCCGCTTGTGAGGGGTAAATGTTATATTTTTGCACGAATATGCTGGCCGCTGGTCACGTTAGTGGGGTGGCCTTTCGTGAGGGGTACTTTTGAACACAAACTCGTCAGTGCCATCGGATTCTGGCCGTAAGGAGCTGGTGGCCACTGGTCAGGGGGGCCATTCAAGAGGGGGACTACTGTAATTCCTCACTAATGCATCTGTCTCAGCCAATCCAGGACCATCAGCTGTTGATGTTGACAAAGTTAGCCCCCCCTCCCAAAATTTGAGACTTTCATGTTCTAGTAGACCCAGAAAATAGAGAAATGGAAACATCCATGTTTCCAAATGTAAAGATTCAATGGGTCTAAAGTTGTTGGTAGACCCCAAGCTATAAAGTCTTTCATGCCACCCCTGTTCCAAAATAAGTAAAAGACATGAATGATACACATTCTGCAACCAAATGGTCGATGGTCCTAATCGTAGTAATGCCTTTATTGAGATTACATTGAAACCTGTCTTAATGGACATTTTGATATAAATAGCTCATCAAAAAACAACTATTAAGAACTCCTTGAGCCTCAAGGTAAAGGGCACCTGTCCTTGGAGGACACATTGTTATGGTCCCTTTAGTATTCTTTATAGAGAGGTGTATGTTCATATAATTAAGTTTGTGTGAAATTATTTTCCCTACATTTAATTGGTGGAAAAGTTGATCCAAAGGAGAACTAATTCACATTAAACATATTCATGAAGATTGCAATCAAACTTTAGTTTTCTAATAAAATCTGATTAAATTTTTAGGCCCTGCCTTGGCAGGTATTAGTAGCCAAAGCAACAACCCAGCAGTGGTTTCATATGGAGCATTTGCTACAGCCAGTTATGCCACACTGAAAATGCGAAAAGATGTGGAATTGTGGGAAATCTGTTACACCATGCTCCAAAGGGTACCTAAAGCATATCCAAAGGTAAGAACCAAACACAAGATCCTAAACACTGACACATCCAGACCTAGGCAGTTGAGGAAAAGTCTCTGTTTTGGAGGCTGTCCTCAAATTGGAAGATGTGATTGTGTTTTACAACAACAGAAGTTACTTGAGTGGTACCTAAAGAACAATAAACAACTTCCAGTTTCAGAAATACTGATTTCTCATGTATGCTGATTTTCCTCATGTTACCATCCATAGTCAGTTTTTGACTAACTGGAAGATATTCAGTTCGTAAAAGAGACTGTGTTCTGGAAAATAAGTAGCTCAAAAATGTGTCAAGTTTTGTAATATTCAGACATTTTCCTTGTTTTGCTTTTGTCAGTGCCAGTTTGACTGTGGCTGTGATGGCCAAGTAGCTTTGAAGCCATTTTAAATTTTGTTCACATTTTGGAAATAAGCACTCTATATATTCTACAAGATGAATACTTGCACCATTGTTCTGAAATGGGACTTTTGAATATAAACCAGGACTTAAAAGATATTTAAAGATGAATTTCACCTTTGGAAACAAGTTACACAGTATGCCATAAGCTTTAAATATTTCATTTCAGTCAAATGAGAAATTTATATTAAAGAATATTTAGAAATTTTTATATGTTTGATTTATGTTTCTGAAGACAAAGCTATCCAGATATTCTTTACATGAAGTAGAGTTTTCAGTTTGAAAAGACATTATGGGTGGCTGTTTGGTGTGCAGTTTTTGCAATTGACACAGTTGCGAGTTGTACAGTTTGTTTCATATGTCATACATACAGTGGTTTTCTCGCAAGAGTGAAAGATATCTTCAAAAAATGGTGTCTTTGAATTGGAGGACCTCTTCAGAAATTTTAACTTTCCCCATCTGTTTTGTTCAGCATCACAATTTGCCTTTGTCTTTAAATGAAAATTTTTTCATCCCCTGCCTTTGAGCAAAAGATGTATGGCACATATTTACATTTGCTTCTATCCACCCATCCATCCATCCATCCATTCCCACTTTATTTCCGCTCTATAACTTTGATACTGTTGAAATTGAATGGCTGAAACTTGGTATATTTATTGATCATGATTAGAACATGAGTTGTGTACTGATTTGAGGCCCTGTCTTCCAGGTCAAGGTCACAAGTCAATACTTTAAAGTTTTCCATCACACTTTCCTTGTCACTCCATAACTTTAAAACACTGAACTTGGAGATCCATTGATGAAGTTTGGTATGTTTATACAGTGGAAGGTGCATCATTATACATATGGGGCCCTTTTATTATGGTTACGATATGTTAGTATCTTCAGTTTTCTGCTACATTTTCCTTTCCACTGCATTTTTAGAGTCATTTAAGATAAATAAATAAAACTTCGTATACTCATATATCAGTGAGAACACCATCTCTTTCTGATGTGAGTCAAATAAGCTTTAATTCTCAGAAAGAGACTCTGAGATAATCATAGTGGGTAACTTAACAAATTCATAAGTTTCGGTGTGACATCTGACTAGATGTGTAAAGAATAGATCCATAGAAAATGATAAATGTACAGAATGACACTCAGTGACATTTGAACAATCAATAAAATACTGGCACTTTTCAGTTTTTAGCTGACCTGACTGAAAGCCAAGTGAGCGTATGGTATTACTCAGCATCCATCCTGTATTGTGTATTATCCATTGTGCAATTTCTGTGCTTCATCAATTGCTTGTTATTACTTTGGGGGTGTATTTGTGGTCTGATTTTGATCAAACTTGGAATACGGGTTTATATTGTCAAAATCTCAGGTGAGTTCAATAATGAGCAAGATGCTTGCATATTAATTGGGCCATCTTGCACTGATTGGCTAACCTTGATACCACTCTGGAGGCCATATTTCTATTCCAGTTTTTATCAAATTTGGAATAGATCATTAAGATCTCAGAAGAGTTTCATAATGAGTGAGATAATACATATTAATGGTGTCGATCGTGCATCTGATTAACAGAGCTTGTTACCACTCTGAAGGCTGTATTTCTGATCTGATTTTGATCAGGCTTGGAAGATCTTGAATGAGTTCAATAATAAGCAAGATGCACACATATTAATAAGGTGATCTTGTATCCGATTGGTGGCACTTGTTACCACTTTGAAAGTCATATTTTTTATCTGATTTTGAACAAACTTCAAAGAATTGCTTATATTATTAATATCTCAGATGAGTTCAATAATGAGTGAGATGCGCACATATTAATGAGTTGATTTAGCATCTGATTGGCTGAGTGTCTTACCGCTCGGGAAGCCATATTTCTGATCTGATTTTGATGATAATTGAAATATTTGCTTATATCATCAAGATCTTGGATGGATTAAGTAATGAACAACGTGGATGCAATATTAATGATATCATCTTACATCCAAATGGCTGAGCCCTATTTTTTATATGAATCTGACTTGGAATATATACTTTTATCGTCAGAATCTTGGACTTAAACAGAAATGAGTGGAATCTATGCATATTTATGAGGTGATCTTGAAGATGAAGCTTATTACCACTCTGGAAGTTATAATTCTGATCTGATTTTAGTCAAAATTGGAATTGGGGCTTATATTATCAAAATCTTGGGCAGTTACGAAAGTAAGCAGGATCAATGAATGTTAATGAGACAATCTTTCATCTAATTGGCTAAGTTTAATACTTCTCTTTAAGCCCTATTTATTATCGATTGAGTTTATTATCACCAAGATCTTCAGTGTCATCGATTATTAGCAGTGGACAAGCATATTAATTATGCCTTTATCTTTGGAAAGAATTTGGATGAGGTAAAAATCAACATGATATCAAGTCTAGCAGGTAGATTAAATAAGATGTGTTCTTACAATACTTCATAAACCTGCTTAGTGAGATGATCAACTGCTAAGTTTTGTAAGCACTTGAGGAATACCAGGCCCCCCTTGGTCCTCTTGTTTCAAGTTCAGATATTTAAACAATAATATAAGTAACATTTGGATTATTAGGACATAAGACAAACTACAACCATACATTACTTTTATTAATCACAGCATTAGTACATGTATTAACACAAAGTTCTACCTAACTTAATGGAGTACATACAGAGACAAATTACAGACCTTCATGAAAATTAATACAGTATTCTGTACAGCAGTATACTTGACATATGTGCACACACAGATATACAATTAGGGGAAGGCATGCATTTAACAGATATATATGCCTACATTCATACATACCCATCTATCTACATACTGAATAAATATCAATTGTAGCTGTAGGGGACCAAAAACAATCTGAATAATTCAGTGCAGCTAAAATTGAAGCAAATAAGCAACACATGCACAAGAACTAAGAATTTCTGCCAGTTTTAAAACAGTGGGCCACTGTTACCCAATTTCTATGCTTTAGTGGCTTTTTCATTTTCTGTTACCCTTTGATTGCACCCTCAGTATCTTGGACTATATTTCACAAACGCTTAGGAAAATGTTATGTGGAATCATCTCAAGGAGAGTAAATCAACCATACTTGGGTCACTGTAACCTACTTTTCATGCTCAAGTAATTTTTATACATTCTTCCATACCGGTATGTATAATGCTGGCTATTCCAAGTGTGCTGCTGTTGGCAAGGAGATTTGTGTTTACAAGCAATGCATTGTAATGAAATTTGGGACTTCCAACAAAATCAGGAACTAGTTTAAAGACTGGACACTGTATATGATTTGTTAACTTTGGACCCATGAATTACACATGAAAATGGTGCATTTACATAATAAGGCCCATGGTGAAGGACATATTTGCCATTTGAGACAAAATAGGTCCGTGGTGATGGGTTGTTTTGACAATACAAATATCAGATATGTATGGCTTAAAGGGAGTCATCTTAATGAGGTCCTATCTGTCTCTTTGTCCAGAGAAGTATGAGATCACACAAAGATCACTTTGTAGATAAATTAAATGATGCTAGCATATTTGTGTGTATATTTAGCTAACCTGGCCAGATTTTCAGGTAGTGTTAGTTTTTTTAACATTATAAACATTTGTAAACATTTGCACTTGGACTTTTTTAAACACAAACCTTATTAGCATAAATAAGCTGAATCACTTCAAACATGAAAATGAAATTTGGTAGGCATATTTGCATTTATATGTAGATGAGCTGAGTTGATTTTCAGGCCATCACAGCGATTTGTTCAAATTTTGACACATTTTGTTCATGTATCGACTTTTGATGAATATCTTGATAGCATAATTATTCAGAAACCACTTCAGGCAGGCAAGTAGAATTTGGTATGCATGTTTGTATACATAAGTAGATGGTTGCAATAATGGAAACATTTCAGTGTTTGTATACATAGGGAGATGATTGCAATAATAAAAACATTTAAATGTTTTCTCAAGGTTTTTGTTTTTGTTGTTTTTTTTTTATGTCTGTGTCAGCAGTTGTGACTTAAGTTTCTTATAAAAACAAATCTAGTTGCTTGGCAGAATTACAAGTAATGCACTGTCACAGTAATGGTTCTCTATGCTAATCTTATAAATACATAGTTAATATTTAGATCATGGTTATGTTTTTCAGGACTTTATTATCGAGAAAGTAAAGAAGACTGGAGGTTTCACTACTTTCAATAATTACATAATGAAGGAACTTGAAACTATGTATAAACTCCTCACAGAAATCAAATACTCACTCACAGTAAGTTTCTCTCTCTCTCTCTCTCTCTCTCTCTCTCTCTCTCCATATCCACTAAATAACATGAGAATTATCTTCAAGGAAAGCACACAAAGGTCATGTTTCTATTCAGGTAGTGAAAGATATTGTCTCTGTTGCATTAGTAGACATCAAGACACCAGTTGTTGGGTTTATTTGCAGCACTAAAGACAGCATTGATGTAAATAATGTTAATGTTTTGTGCTCAAGTTTGTCCACATGCAATAATTAAATCATGATCTTTTTTTGCAGCCATTGCAGTGTGTTACAAAAAAAAATTTCTACAGCCATGACTGTGTGCTACAGAATTTTATTCTACAGCCATGGCATTGTGTTTGAGAATTTTATTCTTCAACCATGGCACTGTATGCTACAGAAGTTTATTCTGTTCATAGCACTGTTTGCTGTAGAATTATATTCTAAATCCATAGCATTGTGTGCTTCAGAATTTTATTCTTTACTGTTATGAGGTTAAGTGAATGCTGCAGATTTTTAATCTAAAATGTACTCATTTCAGATGATAAAAAATGCATGTGAGACAAATACATATGGTGACCAGGTGTCTGAGAGTGTGCTATCTATAGCAGATGACTTATTCCACTTGAGGATCCCAGCATTATGGTGTCAAATGTCTGGTAACTCTGCCCCTCCCCTCACATGGGGCCTGGGACAGTGGCTAACAGAGCTTCAAAACAGGTGTCACCACTTTGAGAAGATTCTTGTACTGGTAAGTTCAATAATCATCACATGGTTCCTGATTTACAGGTTATAGAGTTTGTTTCATTAATAAATAAAAGCCATTACATGATTCCCGATTTCCAGGTTACAGAGTTTGTTTCATGAATAAAAAAAAGCCATCACATGGTTCCTGATTTACAGGTTACAGAGTTTGTTTCATTAATACAAAAAGGCATCACATGATTCCTGATTTACAGGTTACAGAGTTTGTTTCATTAATAAAAAAAAGCCATCACATGATTACTGATTTACAGGTTACAGAGTTTGTTTCATTAATACAAAAAGCCATCACATGGTTCCAGATTTACAGGTTACAGAGTTTGTTTCATTAATACAAAAAGCCATCACATTATTACTGATTTACAGATTACAGAGTTTGTTTCATTAACACAAAAAGCCATCACATGATTACTGATTTACAAGTTACAGGGTTCATTTGGATTATAGAAAAAGCCATCACATGATTACTTATTGACAGATTACGATGTTCCATTCAGTAATAGAAAAAGCCATCACATGATTACTTATTTACAGATTACGGTGTTCCATTCAGTAATAGAAAAAAGCCATCACACGATTACTTATTGACAGATTACAGTGTTCCATTCAATAATAGAAAAAAGCCATCACATGATTACTTATTTACAGATTACGGTGTTCCATTCAGTAATAGAAGAAAACCATCACATGTTAGGTTAAACTCAAGAAGAAACAGTGATGCCTGCGTAGATGTGTAATGCATGAAATGTCATTCACATAAGTTTGCAAGGCTTGCACTGCCAAATTTCAAGTGGTATATTCACTTCCATAGCACAGTTTTGAGTGATAATAATAATAATAATGAGGACTTTGTATAGCGCCTAATCTTTAGAAGCTCTAAGCGCTTTACAACATTTGACGACCCTTAAAAAAACATATATAATGATATAATTACAAAAATAAAAACAAACACCATGAAATTAGAAAACAGAAAACATGCTGTAAATATTTAAGGTAAGGAAACATTATTAGGTCTTTAAGTCTGTTCTTGCAGTTGAAATAGGTGAGTTTTAAGAGCGCTCTTGAATGAGATCACTGAGTCTTTGTGTCGAAGTTCAGTGGGCTATTCATTCCACGTTGCTGGGCCCTGGTATGCAAAAGAATGTTGTCCATATGATTTCATTTTCATAGTGGGAATAATGAGAATACGATTGTCAGAAGAGGAGCATAAGTATCTTGCTGGTGTGTACACATGGGTGAGGTCGAATAGGTATGTTGGACTGGAGCCCATCAATGAAACATAGCACAGAGAACAAATTTTGTGTTTAATTCTGGATTGAATGGATAGCCAGTGTAGGGTACAGAGCAGGGTTGAGGTGTGCTCTGACCGTGGTACTCTAAGGATGATCCGAGAAGCTGTGTTTTGAACTTTTTTGAAGTTTCTGGAGTAGATATTGAGACAAACCAGACAGAATTGAGTTACAATAGTCCAGTCTTGGAAGTACTAAGGAACACACAAGTGTTTTAGTTGCATCAACTGAAAGATACTTGCGAGTGGAGCTGATGCATCTCAGCTCAAGATATGCAGCCTTGCATATGTTCATGACATGTAGGTGCAATGAGAGAGTACTGTCGAGAGTAACACCTAGGTTTCGTACTGACTGTGTGAATATAATGTTGGTGTTGCTGATATTTATTGTCTGAGGTAAAGGACGTGAATGAGAAAGTCTTTGTGTTGTAATCAGAATGGCTTCAATTTTATCATCATTCATCTGCAGCTTGTTACATGTCATCCATGATTTCACATCGGAAATGCACCTCTCTACACCTTAGATGGTAGCTTCAACTTCAGTTGGGTGGCTAGATTTCTATATTTGGGTGTCATCAGCATACAATTGGTGAGACACTGGATGATGATCTATGACACTTGAGAGTGGCTGAGTGTGTAGAATGAAGAGAACAGGTCCAAGAACAGACCCCTGTGGAACACCACAACATAGATCAACTGGGCTGGAGTGTTTTCCATTTGCGGACACAATTTGTGTCCTGTTGACCTGAAGTAGGACTTGAACCATAGTAAGGCTGTATCTTGAATACCAAATACATGCTGGAGACGGTGAAGTAATATATCATGGTCTATTGTGTCAAATGCTGCAGACAAGTCAAGGAGAGTGAGGACTGTAATCTTTCCGCTATTCAAAGCAGAGAGAAGGTCAATAACTACTTTCAGAAGAGTAGTTTCAGTACTGTGGCAAGGGTGATATGCAGACTGTACTACATTGCTAAAAAGACTGTTTGAATTCAGACGAGATAAAAGTTGGAATAGAACAACTTTTTCATTCAAAGATTTTTGACATGAATGGGAGATTCAAAACTGGGCGGTAGTTCTTTAAATCGTTATGGTTAAGTGTTGGTTTCTTCATCAGAGGCTTTGCAATGGCAGTTTTGAAAAATGATGGGAATTCCCCAGATGAGAGAGAGGTATTAATAACATTAGTTAGTGAAGGCAATATTGGATCTAAGCACTCAAGCAGCAGTGATGTCGGAATCGGATCAAGTTCACATGACTTTGGTGCACTCTTCGTCACGATTGTACGTACTGAATCCATAGAGACAGGTTCAAATGCTGCTAACGGTTGCCGCTGAAATTCTGTAATGCAACTGTATGGTGACAATGAGTCAGTTGAAATTGTGTTGTCAAGCTTATCTCTGATGGTTTGTACTTTGTCACAGAAGAAATTTGCAAACAGGTCCAGAAGGTTGACTAGAGAGAAGATAGTTGGAAGTGGTGTACATTTGTTCCTTGACATTAGCTTGTTAGTAATCTCGAATAGCTCTTTGCAGCTGGAACTTTCTGTGATCTTAGTACTGTAGTGGGCTGATTTTGCTGTATGGACTATGTTTGTGACATTCTTCTTAGCGGTTTCATAGATTTGCTTATGAATGGTGAGTCTTGTGGAAAGCCAAAGCCACTCAGCTTTACGGCGGTCTCTTTTAGCAGTGTGAAGCTGGTCCCTAACACTGCTATACCACGGAGAAAACTTTTGAATTGATACTCTGCACTTGGTTGCTGGGGCATGTTTGTTAAGCAATGAACGCAGGCAGTTATTGAGTTATTCTGCTGTAGGAGGTAAGCTAGTTAGGTTTGCTTGGATGTCATGCATTAGTTGGGTTCTGTTTATCATATGGAGGTTTCTTTTAGAAGCAAATAAAGGTGGAGGGTTAGAGACTGATACGTCAAGATGGCATATAATGCAGAGGTGATCTGATGCAAGTTCGTGGGACACCACGGAGGACTGTAGAATATTTTCATCAGGTCTATAAAGAATCCAGTCTAAAATGTGACCATGTTTATGGGTGGGTTGGCTAACTGACTGTTTGAGGTTGAAAACGTGAATGGAATCTAGGAGTTTTGATGTGTAAGGGTTTCCAGGACAGTCATAGTGAAAGTTGAAATCTCCAAGAATAATCAGGTTGCCACCTATCGAATTTCCATACTTCAGGAGATTCAGAAACTGCTCCAAAAAGAGAGATTCAGTCAGCTTGTTTTTTCTACTAGGAGGAGGGCAGTAGAGGCTGAAAAATGGACTGATGGGAATTTTTTCCTGTGAATTGACCATTTTAACCTATTCATATAATATAATCGAAGTACAGTCAACCTGCACTGACAAAATTAGTTAGAAATGTACTTTTTGTCATAGATTTTCTGGCAATAGTTATGTTATTTTGCTATTTCAATTTTATATCCTTTGTGTCATTATATATAGTTTGGAGTATCTCACACCTTCATTATTAGTATTTACATTTCTTCCCAAATTATCTTTGCTGACTGAAAAGACGTTGAAAAGCTGTTCACTAGGGTGTTCTTCCAAACTTTTTATTGGAAAACTTACATGATATAGGCTGGTTAAATTTACACAGCACTTTTACCAAGTTGTCATCCAGTTTAAATTCATGGAAACTTGTCACGTAGCTTTGACTTTAGGATGTATCATGTATGGTGGGATACATTTTTTTCACCTAAATTGGCACAAAACCTTGGGTGCATATTGTTTAAAGACTATCAATGTACTGTATTCAGTGAATACAGTACCAGTGAAAAGATTTTTTTCAATGTGTTTTTATGTTCTGTCTCACAGGGCCGAGAAAAGATGCCAGCATATTGGCTGGGTGCATTTTTCAATCCACGTGGTCTCCTGGCTCTGATGAAGCAAGAGTGCATCAGACAATTTTGTGGTGACAGATCTGGAAACTTTGAGCAGTTTGTCTTCCAGACAGAGGTCACCTCACGAGACAAAGACCATGTAAGTGACAAGTCTTATGAAAGCTAACTGACACCTTTTTACTCATGGGATTACAGTCCAATTTAGTTCCCTCTTTCATGCTTCAACAGTTGACATCTTGAAAGATGTTACCTGTAATTGACCCCTTGACAGCAGATGTTATATGTAATTGACCCCATGACAGCAGATGTTATATATAATTGACCCCATGACAGCAGACATTGTATGTCAATCAGCTATTGCAAAAAGATTCCAATCAACCACCAACGGATTCAAATGCAAGCTATTTGTGAACTATATAACTGGATGGCCTTTTAAAAGATTATTCAGTCAAGCAGAACAGATAGAGAATTTCCTATATGACATGTACAAATTTAGCCATTTATAACTTCAAATATTTTCTTCTCCAGTTTTCATGAAATTTCACTATATACGGAGTCATCTTGATTTACATTCTCCAAATGTGTCAGTTGCCATTAAAAATGTCCTTTTTCAAAAGTAGATACAATAACGAGTAGGCAGAACATTCTCCTTTATTCGAACAAGTCAGTTGCCTTTTAAAATGTGTTTTAAAATGTTAATATGAGGAACAGTCAAACTAAAAGTACATCCAACTGATGCAGCCTAACATGGATGTGTGTCTTGAAAGAGAGGGAAGTAACATTACACCAGACAGAGAGAAAATATCTTATTTTCACTTTTTAAGCAAATCAAAACATGAATAAACTTTTTTTCATGGTATAGTTTCCCTGTCAAATTTCAAGAACGTACATCCCATTAAAAAAAGTTTGCATCCATAGGAATTCCAAATTCTCAGCATTGAATTGATGTCATATTAAAATCCTTCTTTATAAAACCCAAGTTTCTCACACAAAAAAGTTACATAGAAGACTCCAAGGCCTTTGTTTTTTTGCCATAAGGTTAGCATGCTTGTCATTGTTCATAATCGAATCCTTTCAGTAGCTTGATAAATGGGATTACTCAAGCTGCACAGAGAAATCACTTCTCTGTTGGGGGATGGTCAAAATTCCTCCAAGCCAAATTGTTAGCCAATAGGACTGGAGATTCAGACTTTTTTTTCCTAAATTCTTGTTTTGCCTTAGATTCAAGACAATGAAGAGGAAACTATGACATATGAACTGGCTTTATTAAAAAAAAAATTGCATTTCCATTGAAATCATGCTATAGATGTATAATGTAATATATTTCGCACCAAGCTAAAGATTAGATTGTAGAATTTGCTTTTCTGAAACTAAAGTAACAGAGCCTACTTTTTTGGGTGATAGTCGAAGGGGATGGCACTCTGATCTAGCACAGAGTATGTTGAATAGAGTCTGTGTATTGTGCAGTTGGATCCAACTTACAAGCATATACAATACAATAAATGATGAATTACATCAATTAACAGCAAAATACAGAGAGAACAATTACTTCGAAGAAACTATTATTATCCAGCTTGATATTAGATCAAGAAAACATTTTGAAATATCTGCTGTGTGACAATTGATGGTCATTGAAATACTGTGCTTGGCTAAATTATCTCATGTCTTTCAAATTCTGCATAGGGCAGTCTTGTATAACTTCAAAGTTTGCTGCACTCAGATTTCTTGAAATCGCCACCTTCCATCTTTGCTAAAGCCATTCATAGGATCATTTCTCTAGTTCTGATTGACTGATCCAAGGGATCTATTTTAGGATAGTATGGATTTTACCTGGAGTGTGGGATGCTATAATTGACTATGGGAATTATACCTGTTCATGGAGAAGGCACTACTGCTACAGGCTGACATTATTTCACATGTGATGTACTAAATTTAATATTGGTTTTTCCTTTGATGTCCTACAGTGTTGTCTGCTGGGGCATAGGATGCCTTAGCTTCTGCTCAGACATTGTATCCCACCAAAAACACTACAGGAATTGCTCCCAAGAGAGAAGGCAGTAACATATTAATAACACTCACATGTGCAAACAAGGGTGCTCTTAGATGCTCATCTGCTAATGCTCTTGGAGAACAGTTTTCATTAGTGATGGCAGCAAGATAATAATAGCACCCTCAGACATCTGTACTAAAAGATTCCAATGTTCAGCTGCCATCTTGTAGCTAGTGGGTGCATTCAATTCTAGTCTAGTGTGTGTCATGGCTTAATAATCACTAACAGAGTATTTTGTTTGTTCATTTGTACATCCATCTGCCTCACTCTTTTATCTGCATTTGTGCTCTAAGTGAAAGCTTACAAAATATATTTAATGGGAAGAAAGCATATTTATTCTAAAGTCTGTGATAAGTTGAATTTATAGCAGTACTTTACCTAATGAACTACAATGCTCATTTATTTGTACACTTTTTCTCTTTTCTAATTTTTGGGATTTTTGGGGGGTTTCTTTAATTATTCCCCCCACAAAAAATTCATGTGCAGCATCATTGCCATTATAATTCTTCTGGGGTTGGTAAATTCCTGTAGCGACCTAAATCAAAAGTCAATATTGGTAATGTACCCGTTTATACTTTGTGCAGTCCAGGGTTTTTTATCCCAGACTCCAGCACATGAAGGTTCTAGTTTTTTTTATTCACAGGAGTGGATTGTACACTCATTATGCTTAAATTCCTTCTGTTCTTTCAGCTGCGTGATCCACCACAGGAAGGCATGTTTGTGTATGGAATATATATGTGGGGATGTGCCTGGGAGAAAACAACTGGGGAACTACAGGATGCACCCCCACGCAGTGGATATGCTACACTCCCAGTTGTTCATCTCACATGTGTGCTAATGAGTGAGAAACCAGCTCTTCAGGATCCAAACAGAGCTGCAGAGACATACCAGTGTCCAGTTTATCCATCTCGAATTGCAGCCCGCGAGTCAATTATGGAAATGGATGTTCGGAGGGAGGGTATTTCAGCCTCACGCTGGGCTCTGAGGGGTCTCTCAGCAACTATCAGACCTTATTAAATTTTATGACATATTATGTCTGTAAATTAAATATACTTTTCCTTGAAAGAGAGCTGTTTGTGATTACAATATGATACTATATTACATTCGATATAAAATTACCAAAACTTTTTTAAAAAATCATTTCATCTTATAAATGAATGAAAATTATGTAACTTTGCCAAAGAAATATAGAAAATTACTTCAGTTTCTCAAAAAATGAAGTAGCTTTAATAAAGAAATCAGAAGATCAAGTAAAAGCTACAGGTATCTTGTTTATGCAAGGATATCTCAAGTAGGTATGAACATGGGGGTTTTTTTCTCTAGTTCTGCAGGTACTTTGTACAAATGGTAGATGATGATCACAATTTTTAAATATTTCTTTCGTTCAAGAATCTCTCAGGCCTTAAAAAGATCAACTTAAGAATTCAAAAGCAATATAAAACACTTAGATATGTACACCATTTGCCTGTGCACAATGAACTGCTGAGAAATTTGCAATAGGAACAATATATGATGATATTGTTCCATTTTATACAGAACTGCAGAAATGATCTCAATGCATCCTAGTTATTGAAACCACATTTTTGTATATTGTTGTGCAAAATATTTTTGAATAATGTTATATGTGATGTCTTCTATTACACTAGTACTGCCTTATAATCAGCTCTGGAAATCGCTGAACTTTCTTTGAAAATTCTTCACTTTCAAAGTTACCACAGCTATCCCATGTATTTGACTGGTTAAGGTTTTGTATTCTCCAGAAAACATTTTAGAAATAAATTGGTTTGTCAGATGAATTTAGGTCTATCCATTGACCCAAAAAAACAAATGTGGATTATATTTGGTTTGGTAATTGTTTTAAAATATCTTTTTTTCTAACTTGTTTTCACTTTATTTTTTATGCACATTTGTTTTCTTTCAGTAACATTTCTTTTTACCTGTGATACATGTAATTGTATATTGAAACCCTATCAACCATAGTAAATAATTCTATCTTCTGCAACTGGTAGTGAACAATTTAATCCAGACAATTTTTAATGAAGAATCAATTCTACAAAAAGAAATTAATCAAGTATTGCACTTTGTACAATGTCTCAAACAGTATTAAAGAACAGGATGTTCTGTTAATATGAAAACAGTTTTTTTGCATAAGTTTTTTTAATTAAAGTTTCAAAAGTTTTCTTTACAGATGACAATGATAGGAACATTGATTATTTGATTCAAAGTAGTTCTTTTCAGTGACCACAAGATCCCCAGATCAGATAATCTGGTAAGATTCCCAAACCTGATAGTTTATGAACTATGAACATTTTTTTTAGAAAAGAATTTGTTTAGTTTTATAGGACTAAATGTTGAAAGATTTTATTTATACACTTGTACATACACGTAAATGATTTCAGCATCTAAAAAAATTCCATCCATTTATGTTGGTTCATTTTGAGATTCATTCATCAATAAAATATGTTTAAGAATGCTTTGTTTACTTATAATTTCAGGTTTTATATGCCCCACTGTATTGGAGTTGGGGATCAAGATTTGCTCATGTCCATCCTTCAAAAAAAGTTTGCACAAAAACACAAGCAAAATATGCCCAGCACTACAGCAGTTTTCAGATTTGTTTTATACATTTTTGAACTTCATTGACTTCAGACAAACACCATATTAACACAAAAGCACCATAAACATGTATCCTCACCTTGTGATTAATAGTATTATTATACTTCTCGTATGTAAAACGCTCTTTAATTGGTTGGTCACTTGACGTTCTAACACCAAAATCAATATATCCACCTTGACTCAAATGCAAGCCATCTACAAAGTTTAGTCATAGTAGGAAGTACAGAATTTAAGCAGTTTTATGAAAATAGCCTTTTATGCTTTTTCTCCCTGTGACCTTGAACCCCTAACTAGGGGGTGCCTTGTATCAAATGTAAACCAGCAACAAGGTTTGGTCAAAAGTGATAAAGAATTCAAGATATCATGAAGATCCCATTTTCTTAGGGTCACTGTAACCTTGACCTAAGATGAATAGGTATGTATCTCAAATGGCAGCCACTTACATAGTATGGTCAAGGTATAAAGTATATAAGTTACTGTCTGAAAATCTTTCTGCTTTTCAGTCACTTTGACCTTGACCTTTGATTTCTTTTTTTTTAAGCTCAAAATAGACAGGGTTCTCCCATGCCCCAAATGCACACTTCTTAAAATGTTGGTAATTGTACAGGGTGGAAAATTCAAGTTAATGTCCATAAATGAAATGAGGAACAGATAGATGAAGGTCATAACAGAATATCCTCATCCTTCCTACATCAGGTTATAACAAAGAAGCAAAGCTGACAGTAACTTTCATACATAAAAGTGGGCAATAGTATCCCAAAATTTTGCACAGCATGGTAGAACCCCTCGAGATAAATACAACTATCAAAATCTAGAAGTGCCAAAAACAGACAACTACCACCTTCCTATGGTATTTCTAAGTGGAGCTTTTGAAATCAAATTAACTATATGATGTCCTAACAGAAAATGTTTGCTATTTTTTACTTGAACGGATTTCAATCCCTCGATGTTTATAGCACAATATCCATTTCCTTTTACCAAATATTAGCAACAAGCTGTATGGTATTATTCAAATTAGTAACAAAGTATAGATCTAGTAGCCTCTCAGATCAATTTGTCATCTGAGGCAGTTCAAATTTAGGTCAATGATTTGACGTTATAGTAGTCATCTCTCTTGGATATTATTCTATGGATGGAGATACTTTAAATAACAGAATTAATGCTTTTACAGGAAAAAACATTAACTCAAGTTTTCAAACGTTAATGTAAAGTTTCTAGAGATAAAAGAAAATTTGGAATAATTATATAATGATTATTTGGAGCAGAATGTTTGTGATGGTAACAAGGACCATGAGCAATATATCTGGAGATGTGCTTTTTTATCTGATCTTGTGTACATCAGTGTCACTTCAACCCTCCAAGCTATCAGTATCCACAATACCTCGAGTCCTGGTGTGTTGTACTTGTACATGTGAATCTTCCATAAATACTCAACCATAAGGTCTACATTATGCTTCCCAAATCTATTTTTTTTTACCCGTCTTACATCAGGTGCATTATGTTATGGCTTGTTGCTCTCAAAACTTTGTAGAGTTGGAGAGATTTAAATGAAACTACATTTTATGAATATCACAGCCATGCCCCCACCCTCTCGCTCCATCTCAACATCAGGATCAAGCAAATTCTTTTTATTTCTGTAACTTGTATTCTTCTCTGGGGTACAACTTTTGTACTTAAAATACTTTAATGAAACTTTAGCCAATTGCATATCATATGTCATATACCATAGCCATGCAAGGTCAAGTTTTCAAGGGATAATGCTATATCATGTGTCATATATCATAACCATGCAAGGTCAAGTTCTCAAGGGATAATGCTATATCACGTGTCATATACCATAGCCATACAAGGTCAAGTTCTCAAGGAATAATGCTATATCACATATACCATAACCATGCAAGGTCAAGTTCTCAAAGGATAATGCTGTATCACGTGTCATATACCATAGCCATGCAAGGTCAAGTTCTCAAGGGACAATGCTGTATCATGCGTCATATACCATAGCCATGCAAGGTCAAGTTTTCAAGGGATAATGCTATATCATGTGTCATATATCATAACCATGCAAGGTCAAGTTCTCAAGGGATAATGCTATATCACGTGTCATATACCATAGCCATACAAGGTCAAGTTCTCAAGGAATAATGCTATATCACATATACCATAACCATGCAAGGTCAAGTTCTCAAAGGATAATGCTGTATCACGTGTCATATACCATAGCCATGCAAGGTCAAGTTCTCAAGGGACAATGCTGTATCATGTGTCATATACCATAGCCATGCAAGGTCAAGTTCTCAAGGGATAATGCTATATCACGTGTCATATACCACAGCCATGCAAGGTCAAGTTCTCAAGGGATAATGCTGTATCATGTGTCATACACCATAGCAATGGCCCGTTTCAAGGTCAAGTTCTCAAGGGATAATGCTATATCATTTGTCATATACCATAACTATGCAAGGTCAAGTTCTCAAGGGATAATGCTATATCGTGTGTCATATACCATAACCATGCACCTTGCTTCAAGGTCAAGTTAACAAGGGAAAATGCTATATCACATGTCATATACCATAGCCATGCCCCCTGCTTCAAGGTCAAATTCTCAAGGGATAATGCTATATCACGTGTCATATACTATGGCCATGCCCCTGCTTAAAGGTCAAGTTCTCAAGGGATAATATTACATCATGTGTCATAGACATGCACCATAGTCATGCATCCTGCTTCAAGGTCAAGTTCTCAAGAGATGATTCAAGTCAGTTTCCATACTCAGTCTGTCAAGTTTTGATTCCTTAAGATATCTGGCCAACCAATCTCCACACCTCTTATATATTTTTGTATACATAAACAGTCATGGCTATTTGGGGTCATTTTAACAGTGAACTGATAAATACAAAACTCACAGTACCAATTCAAATTTTATTGAATGAAATGAGACAAGCCATATCACCATACCTGAATACAAATAAATTATCACAATACATCTCGGATGGAATTTGAAATAGGTATTGGATTAGACAGAAGTTCATGAAAGGCATATTTTTGCAAATGATAATTATCCACAATAACTTTACCTTTTGCATGATCATTCACTTCTCCTATAAAAAGAAATCAGAAACATTAAGAAAACTTCATGCAAACGTCCAGAACAAAAACTACACAAATATTTATGAGATAAATATGATCATGCTCAACTGCATCGAAGACGTGCAATGAAAACAGGGCTTTTTCTTTTATTGAGACATAAATAAAAACAACTGCATCATGGGCAAGCATTGTGTGGCACATGCTGAAATGTGTTAAGTTCCAGCAGTGGGTGGAATATGCTGAATTGTGTTAAGTTCCAGCAATGGGTGGAATATGCTCAATTATGCAAGTGCAAGCAGAGTGGTACATATATAACTATTCAACAACTTTAATAAATCTGCACATAACATAAACACAATTTTGAGATTTAATTTATTGCATTACTGCAGAGTATGTAAAACTGAATATTGCATTACTGCAGAGTACGCAAAACTGAATATTGCATTACTGCAGAGTATGTAAAAGTGAATATTGCATTACTGCGTAGTATGTAAAAGTGAATATTGCATTACTGCGGAGTATGTAAAACTGAATGGCAGTGCAATGTAATATTGTAGTGTTTCATGTTACTTAATATGTGACTGGAACAAGAAAATTCAGTGAATTCACCATGGCCTACCATGGTGAGGTCATTAAAGTTCACAATTACGAAATCTATTAACTTTAAGAGAACTGTAAAGTTATTGGGCAGACATTGAGAATAACCAAGTTTCAAGGCCGTATCTTAAAGGTCATTAAAACTGCAGAAATGGGGTACAAATCTTATCAGTGACCTTAGAGACAAAACCCTGGCTGTCATAAATGGAATGTTGTCAAGCATAAGTGTACAACATTGTTCATCCCTGCACCTCAAACAGCTTTTTATACAAAGCATAAATATACAAAAAAAAAAAATAAATAATGGAGTTGTGAACTTTATCTCATGGATAAGACCCCAAATGTGCCACAAAAAACACACCTTTTAGCTGCAATATACAAGTAAACCAAGATTTATCCCTTGATCTTAAAATGCTTTTAAGATAACAAGCAGAACATGTATGTGACTGAAACGTAAACAGCTGACCTGTGAGATACAACCCCCAATAAACAAAGTTTGATCCCATCTGTTCAAATGGCTCAAAATTAAAAAGTGGAAAGTCAGAATTCAACAGATAACCCAAGACCCCCAATGTAACACACAAACCTGTTGATGTTGACATGTATACAAAGATGCATCCCTCACACCGATTACGGATTGGATTTAAGTGTATGGAAAGCAAAAGTCAGAGACATGGCCTTAAAGCACTACCAATGTGGTATGTAACACACCTTCTAGTAATTATGTAGAAGTATGCCAAGTTTCATGCCTTATTTTCAAATGACTTTAACATTGTAGACAGAAGGTAAAGTGAAGAAAAACTAAATACTGAACCTTGATGTTGATGATAGCACATCGAAAGTAGTATGTGACGGACCTTCTAGTAATGATGCACATGTAAACAGATTTCATCCCTAAATCTTAAATGTCTTTAAAGTTATAGAATGGAAGAGAGAGTGTGTTGAAAATGTAACTGAACAGTGATCATGACCTTGAAAACAAGAACCCCAATGTACTATGTTAAAAGTCATAGGAACAGAATGGAAACTGATAGAAGGACATCAAGACCAACCGACAAAAGCAGGAATACTATGTTCATCACTTTTCTTTATGGGGTTGAGGGTGGGAGATCCTTTAACCTTTATATCATAAACATGATAAACAATGCATCCAAAGA
>JAECUM010050306.1:0-18672 GCA_016617855.1 Megalonaias nervosa | reverse complement strand
CCTCGACAACATGTTACAGCAGCGGTTATTAAAGGTCAGGGTCGTATGTCAAACAAGGGATCTCACTAAAAAATGGACACGATTTTGCTTTTGAAAGATTTAAATGCGTAGAAAGTAAAAACAACGTTGCTATAACAACATGTGCCATACGCAATCGTAATTTTCGAAAAAAAAAAAGGAATATCCTGGTTTAACCGCAACAACCATTTTTTATATATTAAAATAATGATCTTAACAATATATCACTGGCATGACCCGCGATGGCATTCTATCCCATATTACTATATAAAGTATCGACGAACCTTGGCTAGCGAAGATCGGGCTGTGTACAATGCATTATATCGTAGTTAAGAGGCTAATGAAAAAAAATTCGATCTACATAAAAGTGAATGTTTTGTTGATTAAATATGCTGATCTGATGTTAGAAAGGAAGTAAATTGGAATTATAAGGACTAAATCATCATGGGTATTTATCGATGTGTAAATTTTACCTAATCACTCACAAAGTTAACATAAAGTTCTTCGGACTTTATTTACTTTGTGAGTGATTAGGTAAAATTTACACATCGATAAATACCCAACCATGATCATTGAATTCTATATTAAAAACTGGTGTCATCACAGATAAACAAACTTAAAAATTCAAGGAATACATTTATTTAAAAAAAATCGTGGATTATCAGAACACAAGGACTATGCCATAATATAGCTAACTTTGTAGATTCAATATCTAAAGAAGACGAAGTTCTTAAATTAAAAACTATCAACACCGTTGAAAACTAATGTTATTTATTATGATTTTGAAAGCATCACTGTACCACAAACATTTTAAAAATGCTGTGTTAGAAAACGGTGCATCCAGGACAATAATAACAGCTACATACATTTCATCAGGTTCTATTTGTAAGTTTAAAAAAATCCGCAAGAAATACAAACTAATATTTACGGAGGGAACAGTTTATATTCAATTATTTCACTATTCATTTGGAAAAAATTGCAAAACTGGTATACAAGGAATTAAGACATAAATATGCACAATCCATGGTATTCACTGCGGATGGTAAAGGAAACTCACGTTCTCTTTCAATAAATATATGTTACATCAGTAAGAAAGAAATCGTGCCAAAGGAATCTCGTACCAAAACGTACAATATCAGAACGTACGTTACTATGATCACTTAACAAACAATATCGGGGTCCAGCACGTGTCAAATATAATTTGAATTTTAAATATCCAAAATATATACCATTGTTCATTCATAACTTATTCGGATATGGCATTAATCTGTTGAGTTTAGCATTGATTAAGAATGATTCAGGTGATAACGTCAGATGATAACGTCCAATTCAGAACGATAAATATATTTCTTTTATTAACGATTTCATAGTCGATAGGTCTACGAAACGAGATTTTAAAAAAAAACAACAACTGAAAAGGTAATTTGGTTTTGTAGAGAGTTTTAGACTCGTTGGTCAATCTATAGAACTGCTGACTAAAATTGAAATAATGAAAAATCAGAGACATTGAAATATTTTATGGACATGCAAACTAAATATTTGAGGAGAATCAAGTGCATGAATCGGTATGAATGGTCTAATGCAATAACCATGAATGGTCTAATGCAATAGGTATGAATGGACTAATGCAATAGCTATGAATGGTCTAATGCAATAGCTATGAAAGGTCTAATGCAATAGCTATGAATGGTCTAATGCAATAGGTATGAATGGTCTAATGCAATAGCTATGAAAGGTCTAATGCAATAGCTATGAATGGTCTAATGCAATCGCTATTATACGAAACGAATACAAGATCCCTGACTACTACTAATTTGAATTATAGTCGCTTTTCGCCATCTGGCATGTGCGACTCGTTAATTGTGCACGTTTGTGCACTACTTAATTTGTGCGATGACCGCTATTTCACAATGCCTCCCAATCAAGCAACCGGCAGCAATGGCGCCAACAAGGTATTCTTGTCAGCAAGACTGCAGCCAAGTACACGGTACATTTGGTTCAAATTTACGCCCAGTTTCCTATTTGTGCGGGGCGGTCCCTAGCTTAACGCCAAACATGTGGATAGTCACATCCGAGTCAAATATTCCTGAGTTGTGAATTTACCTACCATTCAGTTTTAGTATTTTATGTACTGTGCGTACTTGAATTTTCCAAAAAATATTAACCAATCAGTTTGGCTTTTAGTAGCCTAAAAAATTTTGTGATCTCCGTTCGTGTCGTATTTTTGTGAGTTGTTTAGCAGCTTACCAATCATAATCTTTTCAGGGCCAAGTTGTTAGTCGAATTGGGATTCCAAGCCAAATTGGATTCCCTTTAATAATATGGCAATTTTTAGCCCTAAGAAGGGCTGTTAGGTCGGCAGCCTGAAGGTCTTCCGCCGGTGTTCTCTATCATTTAGCTCTGCCGCGGTCCGTAGCTTCTTGTATGCCTCCTCAAGAATTGCCTCAAACCTGTGCATTACTGTTAGTTCTCGGGCGATATCCAGGAGTGTGGCGAGAGGGCACTCATGATATGCCTTTTCATAGTACTGGGTGAGGATTCGCCGTGCAAACGTCCATTGTTGCGGGCTAGGTTTGTTAGTTCTCAGTGATCTCCAGCCCACCTATGTTACGGCATTAGTAAAGTTTAGGGCCCTCTTTTCGTTGTAAACGGTTTGCTCTAGTCCGAGTTCTGTGTAGCATTGCATAGGTTCCTCCTCCTCTTCTTCCTCCTCCTCTGGTTCCACTTCGCTTTCTGAGTTATTTTCCCCTCCGCTCTGTTCTTCATCAGAGCGCTGGTTTATTTGAGTGGGCAGCTCAGTTTCGGTTTCCGAAGTGATCGGGTCCGTTTGAACTTCTATTTCCTTCAGTAGAGGCTGCCGAGAAATGGTCTGGGACGATGTCGATATACTATTTTTTAGGGGAGCCGGTATCTGGTATAGATTACTAGGTGTGTTGCCAAATTCTGGGGCCGGTTTACAGGAGTGGCTAGCCGCGTTGATGGCAGGTTTCCCTCTCCTAGTTTTCCTTGTCCTCTTCTTTTTGGCTATACCAATGTCTCCTACTTCCTCGATATTCAGGTCCTCACCCTCAGTATTCCTATCCCAGGTTAATAAGAGAGTTGTCCTCTTACTTCCAGCTCGCAGGCTCCAATTAGAAGCCTGCTTTTTCCCCAGTGCTTTAATGGCTCTTAGGGCTGCTGCTGGTATCACCGCAATAGCTGGCAGCCATCTTGGTGCCATGCTTCCCGCGCTTTGCACGCTTTGTTTCGCAGTGTTTGCTTCCATCATATACATCCTGCTCTGTCCAGGTAATTCGTGTGACTGCAACATGAAGATATTTATGAGGAGTGCAGGAATGTCTGTATAAAAAAAAAATGTCAACTAGATCTTCTTAACTATTATATAGAGGATTTCAAATGGGTAATGATTTAATATTGAATTTATGAAACGAGTTGAATAAAGTCCAGTTTTTGCGAGCCTTGGCGAGCAAAAGCTGACATTATTCAACGAGTTTCATAAATTTAATATTAAATCGTTACCCATTTGAGATTCTTTTATCACATAGTTTTCATTTCAGTGGAAATTATTTAGATAGATTCTGACAGACGGTGCACCTTTCATTTGTTGTGCATAAAATATAGTCCCAAACAAAGTTGAACTGGTAAAAGTAGATTGTACTTTTTTACAAACTATAAATCAAAGAAAAAGCTTCCATCCGAATAAACAGAACATTTTATAACGACAAAATCATTTTTCAAAACAGAATGATCAATGCGATGTGATGCTGCCACATTGTTTGATACGGTACACCGTAGGCCTAGAGTACATGTTTACCCTAAAATGTCACTTTCAAAACTAAACGTTACATTGTTGCGAATTTCATGTGAAATAGGATTACTGGATGCAAAAATTCCCACATTTACTGCAATGCATTTGTGACCGGATATTTGCATTATTTGATTTGGAACAACAGACTGTACAGAATACGTAAACAAATTTCTTTTTTAATCGGATTTCCATCCCATAATATACCGCGTAAAGATGCTGTGGTTGGATAAAGTTCTGTCATTTAGGAGACCCATTTAAGTTCAGATTCTTCTGTGAACAGAGGTGAGTTTATTTACTTCTATAAGTTAACATTTAAACAACGCTTGTATATACGGTGGATTCTGTATCTATGTTACAGATATACTGTACCGCCCCCCCCTCCCCGCCACCCGCTATCAAATAAGCAATACCCTTAGTTTTACTTCTTATTGTTGTTCTTGTCTTGTAGTTTTACGCCATTTTTCTTATGATGATATTGTTAAACATGACATAACAAACCCCTGTGGGGGTAACATATCCATATTCAGACAGCCGAGATAATTTTTCCTCAATTTCCTTTCGCGAGTCGAGTTAAAAAATGGCCGCCAAAAATGTCCAAAAACATTCGTTCAAAACAAACAGTTCCAGAAGACGGGGTTAAAAAAGTTTTCCCACGATCGCAGCCAGTCAGTAAAGAGAATACTGCACAATAATTTCATGGGCTTATTTGGACCAATCAGAATCACATAAAGTGATATGTTCACACGTATAATATCAAAAATATGAAACTGCACGCACTGTAGGAAAAGTGTACCGACTATGTGATAAATCTTATTAGCATGATTCCACAACGATACGCCAAGCGGATCCTTAATAATACATAGACCGAGATGGACCAAGTCTGGTAGTCAGTACGAAAGGTAAGATCATTCCTTTTATCCCTAGTTACTGAAAACCTCTGTGTTGGGTCATGAGCCAATACATGCCAGTAAATCATTTTAGACCGCCAGTTTGCAAACAGATTGGATGTTTAGAAGAAAATGTGCTCCAAAATACCAGATAACTATGATACTGACTGCATTTTCGGAGGGGATTTTGATATTCAATTACACAGGCATGACCATTTCAATCACTACAATTATCTACAACCAAACTAATTCGAGATGATAAGTGGTTGTCTTTCTAGCAAAAAAAAAAGTTTAATGATTACAAGGATACAAAACCAACATTATGCAAACTAGATAAAGAAATAAGAGAAGTATGTCTTTCACAATACAAACTTAGATTTTTACATACACTTACGTCTAAAACTGAAACGGTGCATGGGGTTGTCTTGTTTGAACATAAAACGTACCTTAAATCTGCTTTGAACATAATACAAATTTGAGGTAAAAATCAACCAGTGATTCCTAGGAAGTCTTTTGGAAAATATCGAGCACTAAAACTTCTTTGGTTAGGTTAGTTGCTTTCCTTTGTACATATCAAGATTGCCAAACTCGTCAATCTGTGTTCACTAGCTTATGCAAAACATTTGTACAAGAGACTTGCAAGCAGCCAGGAGTTGTTTGATCTCCCCGTAGTCTCTGGAGCACAGGCTCCATAGCATTGAATTTATTTCTGTACAATTTGTATCATTTGTTGTAATCTTCTGTTTGCAAGATAACTTTACCAAATCCCTTCTCCTTTAATTTCTTTCCTTACTCCACAAAGAACTTTTTTTCATTTTATCATTTTCATGTCAACAGTTTAGATTTTCTGTGTTTTTTATTCCACTTTGTATCTGTTTCAACCTGTTGTGCCTGTTTACGGTGAAATTAACCTTCTCATGGATGATTTCATTATCACTTATTCCATCATGCATGTCGAAACTTGTTGTACCTGTTTACAATGACATTAAACTCCGCATGGATGATTTCATTATCACTTATTGCATCATATATATCAAACCTGTTGTACCTGTTTACAATGGCATTAAACTCCGCATGGATGATTTCATTATTACTTATTGCATCATATATATCAAACTTGTTGTACCTGTTTACAATGAATTTAAACTGCTCATGGATGATTTCATTATCACTTATTCCATCATATATGCAAAGCCTATTAAAATTACTGACTGCAGAATATATTATTTCATCACATTTTAAAACTTTGCTGTAGATCAACTTCTCTCTGAAAGTTGTCGCAATAAATTCCATCATCTGTTTTGCATTAAATCCACTAAGGATCAAAGGAACATTCATAGAAGTATTCCCAAAACTGTTCCAATTTTGGCATCTTCCCAATTCAAAACTAGGTATGCTATATTGTATTTCTTTATAACCTATCTATTTATCTTTTTAATCAAATCATTTTAATATCGTTAAATTTTGTATTTTTGAAATTTGGACCAATGTCAGTTGGCATTAAGCTGGAAGGAAAAGCCTGTACAATGTACTGAAAGTGTACCTCATTTTTTGCGATGGAGCGCAACCGCAGTGTATAATACAACAGTGGAGCTCTCGGTCTCACTCGTTTTTATATGTAGCAAGGAGACAGCTTAGGCAGAGTCAATGTTTGCGTTCAAGGTACAGACATTTATCCGTAGAACAAAGTTTTTGCTGGTTTTTGGGTACCAATTTTGTATGGGTGTAACCCACGGGCTATGAGGTAGTCAATAGCAAACAGTAAAAAAAACCCCTAAAATTATTTGTTCACAATTTCTTCAATATTCATGCTTGATGTTGACCTGTTGTAAAACTCAGCAGCTGTTTTAAAATGCATGTTGACGGCAACAGGAAGAGCAGAATTTAATGTTGCATGATCGATTGTGTTGATAATGATTTCGCTTCAGTAAACATTTGTCTGCAAGTAAACTCTATGCCATTTATTTAATAAAAACGTTCAAGCATTTAGCAACGTAAACTGGATCACCTAAACTTACTTGCCTGACTTTCAGTACTTTTCTATAAAGTTCGGGAGAGTTCTTTTTCCAAAATTTTCTTGTGTTTTTAAATTCTGACGTTTTCACCTATTTTAAATTTTCTGCATTCCCGTTGAATCAGCTTTCAAGAAATCCGGTAGATGTATTTATGCTATGATCTGCTTTCTTCCTTACTTGCTTGAACTCGAGTCATGTCTACTTATCGTTGATGAGTGTTATTGTATCTTTCTATTAGCTTCAGTCAAACACCAACCTAAGTTCTGGTTTCATGTTGAGTGAAATGCTTCCACATTACAAGAGTTCCGTTAAACCTTTCCACTATCATGCATTTTTTTCTGAGTAAGTTTAAAAGCTTTCAGTGATTTCCTTCTCCGGCAAGTCCCTACACTTCCTTTATAAAACTATTTGCCTTCATCAAACTGTATCCTTTCATATTTTCTCTCTTGGAAGATTTCTCTGAAAGCATAGTGTATGTCAAGTCCCTTTTTTCACTGTTTTAACGCAAACGTGTTTCGAAAATGTATATATTAGTGTTAAAGTGTCAAAATGAAGTGAATTAATTTTTTCATTTTTAATATGTTTATATCGACAATGGTTGCCTGCCACTGGTCAGCCACGTGATTGACATAAACTGTTTTTTAGGGAAATCTATTTTCTTGCTTGTTTGTGTACTGTTAAGTTAAATTGGCTTGTTAATCATTATCTCATTTTGGCGCATTTTTTAAATTTTTTTTACATTTAATCTTTTTTCTACAATTTGTTGATGTTTATGTAAGCAACTACATGTTGAGGACCATAGTAAAGATTTCTTAAATGCTGTTCCTTGTAAGTCATTTAAAGTGAAATTAAAATAGGCAGAGAATACTTTTGTGTTTGATAAGATGCATGCTTGTTTTTTCAGCAAGCCAACGGGACATGCCTCTATAACAGAAACTATTGTTTTGAGCAATTCACAAAGTTTATTCCGTTCTTTCAGATGATTTGAAATTTATGTCCAGTTGTGGCATTCCTATTGTTCAATTTTATACAGCTACTTCAGACACCGATTAAGCAAGTATGTGCTATTTTAAATGTGGCATTGACCTCAATAATTTCTATTTATGTTTCAGTCGAATAATATAGATTCACCAGGTAAAGTTTGTGAGATCTACACGTTTACTTTAATTTGTGTACGTCAGATAGGTAAGATGTCACTTCGTACTGTACTGTGTAAGCATCCTGCTATCAGGGCTGATGTTGCCAATTTAATGTTATCGTCATTAAATGTACTCTGCGAATCAGAATCTTTTTAAAAACATTTAAGAGCCGGGGTTTTCAGTTCATGAAATGTTTGAAATCAGGAAATTTACATTTCTATTTTATAGAATTTTGTTTTTTAACTCAACTAGCTACAAGCACTCTTACGTGGTGGTTGTGGTTATTGTTATCTAGAGGATGATCGACCACAGTGTTATTACCAGGATCGAGTATATAATGAAATCAAATGTGAAAGTAATGGAAGGAATAAACAGAAATCTTCGCAGAGATATAGAAGAGAACAACACGAGTCCACGTATGCAGAATATAAAAATGTAGTCAATTACATAAACAAATGAAATGAAACTTGACGTTTGAATGATACACTTTCTCTTAGAAATAAAATTATCAAATTTATACTTTAAAAAAGTGCAATTAGGCTTTCAGTTTATATACCGATAAAAAAAATTTCATCACGAAATCGAGTGCATGATCGCACTCAATTGCCCTACTTGAATGCATAACCTCTTTGCTTGCCGGTAATTCCAAATTCGACGTTGGTGACCGGTTAGAGTTGGCGTATTCCATTTCCTCTTCTCTCTATCCAGCCTCCTTCCGGGTCATCAACGGTAATTTGGTTGTGTCCTCCCTTTGCCCACTATATGGGTGTTTACATGTGGTATTTCCCTTTCTAAAATGAGTAACTAAGCAGTCTAAATATTTGTCCGTTACGTTAGATATTGTCTTATTGTAATTCAACAGAAACTAAGACTTATATGGGCCAGTTCGCAGCCTGATAGCTGATACACAATCCCTAGTACAGAGGAGTAATGTATCTCCCTAATGGCTGTTCAGTATCCCTAACAGAACTATGACATAATCTAGACCTCTTAATAAACCATTCCTACGCCCTGCTGTGGACTATAGATCACTAACTGCACTAAATATCAACCGGCAGGATCTCTTAATGCTAATACCATCGATTCTCGGTTAGAATTATACAAATGAATTAACGAAATTCACTTCATGTCTTAACTAAAACACTTACTAACTAACAATTCGTTGGCATAACATTTACAGACATAGTAATATCAATTCCTAACCTACATGATTCGCATTACATATCTAGAAATTAATTCAAAATTTATCTTAAGATTCTTTTCAACCAATAATGTATGAAAATGTTTAGAATAAATGAATCATGTAACATTCAAAATAAATGAATGCAAACAATTATCTTTTGAACTCATGAAAGGAAAATTGATGTATGAATTTAAAACAAATAAATTCAAACGAATAATTACCAACTCGTATCACGAAAATTACATGAGATTGAAACAATTACCTTGTGCTTTTCGAGAATCGCTTGCTTCTACGCATCTGTATCTGTAAATTCCGTGTCTTTCAAACTTCCAGACACCTTTGGACAATTTACAAGGTTTGCATACTTTGTACTCCTCCGAGTAAAGACCCTCCCCTTTCGCAGAAAACCTTGGACTGACTAATTTTTCGAGGGAGAATACTTAAAACATTGAATTTTGTCTGCTAACACGCACTCCATATTTTATCTAACCGCCGAAAGTTAACACACGCCTATCGATTTTAGAATAAATCTCTCTGTTCCGCCCTTATTAAATAAACCGATTTCTGGGAAATTTCACTTTATTAAACCGGTGCAAAATTGTCTCTGAATCGTCTCAACTCTGTCATTTTTCCGCTACTTAAACCTGAATTCACCTTGCCTCGTCCATCTGTCTGGCCGATATAAAACTTGATTCTAATTAAAATTCAATCAAGCCCCACGCCCTGGATGTTAAAACCATTGTAGTCTAGCGATTTAATACGGTACCTAGCCCATTAGTTAATTTAATGTGTTTCGTGTCACACTGACTACCGCAAAATGTGTTGCGAGAACATCCACACTGTTACAAGCACAATTGTTCCCGTCCAGTTTAAAAACAAATACGTTTGATTTCTACCTACTGACATTGTTGCTTTTATATTAAACTCGTTAAATATTTCTTTGAATTCATTTATTTGAAATCACTAAATTGTATCAACTTTTTATAACTATTTATGGTGTGTAAAACAAATGGAAATTAGTGTTCTCTGCATAATGTCCATGTAATAGAGCATTGAATTTTTGTGTTGTCGTCCCTATAAAAATGATTTGGTGTTAAACATTACAACCCTACAAAAGGTCTGGATTTGTTACTTTACTGTTGTCATAAACCTCCAGGAATGTGTTGGTGAAAAAGAAATGTTTGACTACGGTAGCATTGGTAATGTATACTTCTATTTCACCCCAATGAGTGCATTTGCATACATTCGTACATCCATTGGTCCATATTGTTGCTGATATTTTGTAAGCATTATTTGATAACTAACACATTGTACATTAAAATGATCAAAACGTACAATTTAAAAGGATAATATTGGATTTAGAGATCTTTCCTAATTTAATCATAATGTTCTACTGATTACTCCTTACAAACTGCACAGACCCAGATCTGCTGCCACATTATGCGATGGCAGATCTGGGTCTGTGCAGTTTGCATTTGGACTCCTCTTATAAACGAGTATACACGGAAAGTCAATGTTCCATTCATCATGAATACACTTTGATTTTACCCCTTTTCTGACATTCTAGAGCATGGTAATTTCTTTTCCGTGGTGTGTTGGCAATACTATACAGTCAACTCTTTTGTACAAAAATGAAGTTCGTTTCTAACAATTTTGTCGGAGTAACGAATCTGTCATTGTGATGATATTTCCTTAAATTCGAGTTCTTGTTTTATATTTGTCAAACCCGCGTGTACAAATGAAATGGTCGAGGCAGAAATAAAAGTCTGTACTTCACATATAATATTATAATAATTATTTCCAAAATTTTATACCAATTTTCGTACATGTAAATCTCGTTTATGCATAAAATGTGCAAAGGTTGTCGGAGTCGGAAGTTGATATTCCTATATGAAGATCAGACTCACTATTGAACCCATTGGCTTCGATTCATTTTTTGTTGGAACCCGAATTTTCTGTTGTAATTAGTGTCATTGTAACTAAAGTTGACTGTTAATTACAAATGTATTATCCGACCAGTTGTGAATTTGTATCTATCACCAAATATTAGGCACCCCCTCCACGCCCGTTAGTATATTCAATCTGAATTTTTGAACCGCGTACAGCATGCTTGCATGTGATATTCTTTTTAACGATACGATAACGGTTCTACACCAGTAATGTTTGTCTTCTAATTCATGTGGACATAAAGGATTATTGATGGGAGCTCTCGCTTTTAAGTGACGTTATGGTGTAAACATACAACTGAATAAGAACTTGGCCACGACCCAGGCGTCAGAAATTCTATACGATCACACCGTGTTGAATGACTTGTGCTGTCCTACTTTCAATAAGTGGGAGTTTCTTGTAAGTTTATTTCAATCAAGAGCGGTGCTTTATTCTTTGTTCGTAATTCTTGCTTGAATTTTTTAATTGTGTTTTCCCTATATTGGACTTGTATACTGTCTCTAACTAGAGCGGAGCATGTATGTCACGGCTTTGTCTTCGCGTTCGAGTTTTGTAACAAATAGAGTATTGTTGTCAGCATAATACACGAAGATTACACACCGTCCTACAGTTTTATTATATGTTTTATTGACAATGTGTTGTCTGGCGCTAATCGCACCAAAGCACCTCTCCATTCTCTGAAACGAAGATATGTGATTTAGTCGGAGTTAAGTTTTCTTACCCAAGGTTAAAATGCTTCATGGTGCTTAAGTGTAAATGCGTATATACAGCTTCCTTAAAAAACTATAACCTTCGAAAACTTCACTCTGCACAGTTCATGTCGCAGTGACGCGGGTACAACATATACGTCAAGTTTTATGTGAGAGATACTTCTGTAATTCACACTTGGAGTAAGTAGAACAAAAACTATGAAACTGGTGAACTAAAATTTACATTTACAACGAAAGGATGAAAGAGCGGAGAAGATATGTCTGTTAAATGCTCGAATCCACTTTGATGCGAACTGAAGACCGTGATGAGCATTATGACAGGTAAGAAAATGAAGTGCAACAAAGCAACAAGAAACACACTGTACTTTATGAACACTACATGCAGATCACACCGTGCAAACATCGATAAGTATATGTACACACACACACACACACACACACACACACACACACACACACACACTTTACTTGATAAGTATATGTACACACACACACACACACACACACACACACACACTTTACTTGCTTTCAGTTGTGTATGGGGTTAAGCAGCCTCGGTTGTGTACTCATGCAGACACATGGTGGCATTGGATGGTCGTACTGGAGAGAAAACGGAGTATCCAGGGTTATATTTGGCGACTGTAAATGTTCTCTGATTGAGAAAAATTAATACTTACATAAAGTAATACAACTCATGACTGACATCTTATGATGAATACCATTCACCTTTTCATTTAGAAAACTCCATGTTTTGTATTTACCACTTGACATCAATGGGAGGGAGGTGTCTAAAACTCAGAGTATGGAACGTTGATAAAATTATTTCATATTCAGAGATGGGATATATGATAAAATGGTTCCAAATACAAGGAACATTAAATATCAGACAAATTTATTTTAGAGGAATACAAGAGCATTAGTTTGACAGGTTGTATAATTTTGTGACTTTTTACTCGCATTCTAACTTTCCTTCAACCAAATAATAAAATGAAATGACTGATATATCCATTTCTTATTAAAACTTATTTTATGCATGCCATTTGTACAGTTTTATATAATTCATTTATCCAGTTTAGGAATTAGATCGATTTCTTTACGGTCTAATAAGGAGATCCGGAGCAGCTGTACATCATGAATCGTGTCACATAACGTCGTATGATGAAACTGCCAAACGTTTATAAGGTGAAATCGTTCTTACAACTCTTCTCGTTTTTTCATTTATCATTCTCTAAGAGTGCTTCGGGTCCGTGATCCAAATAATGTGTGTGTGCTCGCCAGTCTTTGACATTACTGACGTTATGTTGTTTATGCCAGTGGTTTCTGTCGCCTCCTCTTTTTTAATTTATGAAAGCCTGCCTGTGCGACGCGTACTGCGAGCTTTCGTAATATGTTAAGCTTTGTTGAAACAATTTAACACCGTTTTTGTGTATAATCTAGGCGCTTTCCCAAAGTTTACCAAAATTATATGAGGATTCATTGAAACCCTTTCCTTCTGACGACATTTCTTTCAAGGGTCTGATTTCGTGTGTCCAATGTGGGTATGTGAGAAAGCTGCCAGTAGCTTCCCGTGCGTCGCTGGTTCTTATCGGAATTTTCCAGGGTTCTTTCACTACCAGTTATACTGGCAGCCCCGTATAGCATATCAAACACTGAGAAATGGCGTAAAACCCAAAACATCAACATTTCATATGTTGATCATACAAATTCTCATTAAAGCCACCTGTCGTACTTTATTTTCTAACAGAATGAAAGTACAATTCAAGCGCGCCTTCTCTAATTCAACGGTAAAACTTCGCATTGATTTTATTTCATGTAATGTCTTCTACGAACAAAGATTAAAATGAAAACGTTTAATTTAATCTGCGCGGTGACATCCACTGTGACCTGAAAAAACTGTTATATTATCAAACCAGACATCACATTTTAACAAGTTTTCAAGCATTTGTTTGCAAATGATTGATATTATGTAAAGCGAAGTTTGATTTCCGGAGTTCTGTATATTTGATACGCATTGTAAACAAACATTTATATCAGCCCTTTTTATAACTGGATTATTTCTAATTTTTTACGAATACAAACTTTGGAATCTCCTCTTGCAATCAAAGTATTATCGCTGAAAACCCCCACACCTTGCATCCATTAAATAGTATCGGTTTAACAGTATTATCTAACACTTTAAACTGTAAATCAGGCGGCAATAATATTTCTAACTCAAGTTACCATCGTATTAGACCAAAATGTTGCTCTCCGCCTTTTTTCCGACATGACTTGTCATGTCAGAAAAAAAAAAAAAGGCGGAGAACAACCTGTTGGTCTACCATCGTATGAGAGCAAGAAAACTTTTCAACAGACAGGCTAAATATCATTTAACGAGTTTTACCTCGCAATGACAGATGTTTTCAGCTATTATATTTGCGTTGGTAAAGGTTGAATATACCCTAAGAAATATGGATACAAAAGACCCCCCCCCCCAACAAACAAAAACGTATTGCTATTCTTCTGGTAAAGGATAATCAAACCAAACTGGATTAGTGCTCCCTTCAGGACCGACGCTGATATTAATCATGTTCTATAAAATTGTTCCTTAACACACACCGACATACTTGAGACAACCATCCAGGACGATAAAAACACATGCGCCCTGATTCAATCAAGCGACGGTTGGTTGTTATAAACAGGCATTATTCGTCATTTACCATCGAGCAGTGGAACAAACTTCGTCAGAATATGTTTATTTTGGCTGATCTAGATGGTTTCTTCAGATCAGCAGTTATTGCAGTTAATCACTATGTGTCCTTGAAAACAATGCATTTCTTCAAGCTCTCTCATCTCTAACATTAGCTTATAACAATGTCACACTTCCACTCACTATTTTGCTCTTACATTGTTCTTCTTTGATTAACATGTACGGAAGTACATTTATTTGCACATACTCATTGAAAGAGGGTAGTTCAGTATCTGTATTGATAAGGTTAAATTATTCTTGAGCCTTCTAAGTGGATAACAGAGCCAGAATTTGTCCTGGCCTCGAAGTCATGAAACTTCAAAAAGCTCGAGTTTGGGCATGAGATTTTGTGTCAGCGAATTAAAAAATGGACTTTACTTTCGTAAAACCACTTTTGATTGGAGGAGAGTGACAACTTAAACTCATAATCGAGCTCAGGGTTTTATTATATTTGGGTCTAATGTCCATGACTTGAAGCGACTGAGACTACATGACTCTCCATGAATGAGACACATGTCCATCACAGGTTTAACCTCCAGCAGCTACCAGTGCTCATGTACAATTGGATCCAGTGGAAAAATCGAAATTAGGTGCGTCGCTCAAAAGATGTAAACATAATGCCTGCCTCAATTGCAGATTCTGTCATGCTTGTTAGTTGACAACATTGGTTATTTTTCCGAGTCCGCAGTACCTGCTAGTCGGTTTTCAATATCTGTCAAACGGTCATTGACTCTGTTGAGGAGTCCTTAATGCCTGTCGGTCGCATTGTGCCTCTGTTGCAGAGTCCGCGCTATTTGACAATCAGTCACTTTGTCTCTAGTGCTGAACCCTCAGTATCTTACAGTCGGTCACTCTGCCTTTATTGCACAATCCGGAATACCTGCCAGACGGTCACTGTTTCTATTACGGAGACAGCGGTGCTTGTCGATCGGTCACTATACCTCTACTGCAGTCTGCAATGCATGCCAGTCGTCATTGTGCCTTCATTTTAGAGTCAGCAACGATTGACAGTCGGCAACTTGTTCTCGAATGGTCTGCAGCACCGTCCAGTCGGTCTCTCTGCATTTACTGGCAAATCCTATCAGTTGTAAGTATGCCTCTGTAGCAGAGACCGTATTGCCTGGCAGTCGGTCATTTACCTCTGTTTCAGAGTCCTCACCGTCTAACAGTCGGTTACAGTGCCTCAGTTGCAGAATTCGCAATGCTCGCTGGACCATCACTGTCTCTGCGTTGCAGAGTTGCATTTCCTGGCAATCATTCGCCGTGCCTGTGTTGCAAAGTCCGCAGTACCTGAGAGTTGTTAATGTGCATCAGATGCAGAGTCCGCAATGGCAGACACACGGTTACTGTGCATCTGTTGCACAGAGTTCTTAATGCCTCTCAGTAGGTCACTGTGCGTACGTTTTAGTCTGCAGTCTGTGCCAGTCTTCACTGTGCCGCTGTTGCAGAGTGCTCAACGCCTGTCAGCAGTCCCTGTAATTCCGGTGCAGTGTCCGTAATGCATGCAAGTCGATCACTCTATCTCTGATAAATTGTCCGCACTGTCTATGAGTTGGCCACTCTGAGTCCATTCTTCTGTTTATACATATATTTCGTTCCATCTTGGTAGTTATGATTCAAGTTTATATTTAAAATAAGATCTAACTGATTTTTTAAAAATCAGTTTAAAAGGAAATGAAGCAGAAAGTGTTTTGAAAATATACTGTACGTGTATATATCATTATCAAATCGCAATTAAATACAGTTTGCGGACTTGGCTCAAATTCGGAGTCATTGTTCATGTAGACAAGTGATATTTTACATTTGTTGCAATCGAATGACGATCGGTTTCCCCTTTTAAGTGGAAAGAAGAAAGAGCCTATTAATGTGTGCATAATTGGCAATTTTCATTTACCTGGGTAGTAGAGTGAAGTGTAAATTTTACTTGTATGTTTGTCATGGTAGTAAAGAATGCGCTCACCAGTTATTATGTACTTTTGAGAGAGTGACGTATGTAAGGTGAAGTTGTTTGCATTTAAAACATGCACAGTGGAGAGAATGTTGGCATACCTATATGCTACTTTAATGTAATGTGGCTGACATTTCTTTGGATATTTTACTTTTGGAAATTGTACATGATCTAAGCACACTGCTAACTAAAAATGACTGCTCCCTTGTGCTCAAAAAATCAGCCTGAATTAGTCTAAAGTACACTATCCGTAGCAGCTATTAAAATAAGGAAAATGAATATTGCCAGACTAGACAATATCAGCTTCCAAAAGTGCAATGAATGAATTACCAAATATATAAAATGTAAAAAAGAGTTATCGGCTCTTTATTTATACAGTTTACCTCTGAAGTTCAGGAAGTGCAAATGACCAAGTGGTGCTAGCACTTTTTTGAAAGATGCACATCTGTAGTAAGGCCATGCTGTATACTCCATAACCCATATCACGCCCATCAATCATACACTAAAATAAAGGGAATTAAAGGTTCTTTGAACTATACCTAAGATAAGCAAGGTCCTTTTTAAATAGCCAGTATAACGAGTGAGGAAACCCGGGAAAATTCTTTCTCTTTAAAATGCAAAATACGAAACTGTAGAGCGCCACCGAAGTGAAATGTAAACTGTACTTCTACATTTGCCTAGATAATATCGACAGGTACACTGTACGTCTACGTTTCTCTGGGTATAGTAGAGTGAAATGTAAACTGGACTACCACGTTTGCCTGGATATAGTAGAGTTAAATGTAAACTGGACTTCTACGTTTGCCTGGGTAGTAGAGTGACGTGTAAACTGTACTTCTATGCTAGCATGGGTAGCATAATGAAATGTAAACTGGATTTCCACGTATGTCTGGGTATAGTAGAGTGAAATGTAAACTGGACGTAAACTTCACTTCTACGTTTGCCTGGTTAGTAGAGTGCAATGTAAACTGGACTTCTACGTTTGTCTGGGTATAGTAGAGTGAAATGTAAACTGAACTTCTACGTTTGTCTGGGTATAATAGAGTGACGTGTAAAAACTGTACTTCTACGTTTGACTGGATAGAGTGAAATGTAAACTGGACTTCTCCGTTTGTCTGGGTATAGTAGAGTGACGTGTAAAAACTGTACTTCTACGTTTGACTGGATAGAGTGAAATGTAAACTGGACTTCTCCGTTTGTCTGGGTATAGTAGAGTGAAATGACAACTCTACTTCTACGTTTGCCTGGTTAGTAGAGTGAACTGTAAACTGGACTTCTACGTTTGCCTGGGTATAGTAGATATAGTAGAGTTAAATGAAAACTGGACTTCTACGTTTGCCTGGGTATAGTAGATATTGTAGAGTGAAATGAAAACTGGACTTCTAAGTGTGCCTGGGTATAGCAGAGTGAAATAAAAACTGGACTTCTACGTTTGTCTGGGTATAGTAGATATTGTAGAGTGAAATGAAAACTGGACTTCTACGTTTGCCTGGGTATAGCAGAGTGAAATAAAAACTGGACTTCTACGTTTGCCTGGGTATAGTAGATATTGTAGAGTGAAATGAAAACTGGACTTCTAAGTGTGCCTGGGTATAGCAGAGTGAAATAAAAACTGGACTTCTACGTTTGCCTGGGTATAGTAGATATTGTAGAGTGAAATGAAAACTGGACTTCTACGTTTGTCTGGGTATAGTAGAGTGAAATGTAAACTGGATTTCCACGTTTGCCTGGTTAGTAGAGTGAAATAAAAACTGGACTTCTACGTTTGCCTGGGTAGTAGAGTGACGTGTAAACTGTACTTCTATGCTAGGCTGGGTAGCATAATGAAATGTAAACTGGACGTCTACGTTTGTCAGGGTATAGTAGAGTGAAATGTAAGCTGGACTTCTACGTTTGTCTGGATATAGTAGAATGAAATGTATACTGGACTTCTCCGTTTACCTGGTTAGTCGAGTGAAATGAAAACTGGACTTCTAAGTGTGCCTGGGTATAGTAGAGTGAAATGAAAACTGTACTTCTACGTTTGCCTGGGTATAGTAGATACAGCAGAGCGAAATGAAAACTGGACTTCTACGTTTGCCTGGATGTATTAGAGTGAAATGTAAACTGGACTTCTGCTTTTGCCTGGGTATAATAGAGCGAAATGTAAACTGTACTTATGTTGGCCGAGTATGCAACTAGGTGAGCGCAAGTGAAGTCAGTTCCTTACAGTTGTTTAACTATTCGCTGTCCTTACGGTTAACGAGTAGCTCATACCAGGCCCGGATCAGGTCAAGTGTTTGGGGGTGGGGG
>JAECUM010050304.1:0-33133 GCA_016617855.1 Megalonaias nervosa | reverse complement strand
CAAACCAGCAATTAGTAAACTTGCTGAAGTAGCAAAAGTCTCACGTGCTGTTCCTGCAGCGTGGTTAGCACGACAGGCAATATGGCAAATTTATCTACCACCACCTAAAAAAATTCAGTATGCACATTTTGATGTCAGTACTCCCAATGAAGTTCATCAAGCAGATATTTTGTTTTTACTACATGATACCATTAAAATTGGTAGACGTCAATCATGCACATACAAATACGCGTTAACTGTCGTTGACGTTGCAAGTAGATATAAAGAAGCAGAACCACTGTCAACAAAGACAGCAACTGAAGTTGCATCTGCGTTTGAACGCATTTGTCAACGAGGATCCGGACCACAAGGTGGTCTACGATGGCCACAGTTGCTACAGGTTGATCCTAGCAAAGAATTTCTTGGTGCAGTATCATCGTTGATAAAAACAAACAACGTTAAAATCAGACAAGGACACACTGAAATTCATCGTGATCAGGCAATCGTTGAACGATTTAATCGAACACTTATTGAGTGGTTATTTTGGATATCAATATGCAAAGGAAATACCCACTGACTTTACGTCCATGGAGAGATCTCGTGAATGGGTTGCAAGGTTACCAAGTGTGATAGCTGCGTTAAAAAATGAAATTACTTCTGCAACTTCTATGAAACCTTCTAATTCGATCACAAAGAAATATATACCAATACGCCGACGTGAATCTTCCTCTCAACCAGTACTAGGTGATGTGACCGTAAGATATTTATATGAACCTGGTGGACTTGAAGGGGGCAAAAAAAGAGCAACTGATCCTATCTGGAGTGTGACTACACATAAAATTTCCAGCGTGGTAAGGTCCACAGGTAGACCTGCAATCTACAGATTAGATTCAACTGCTCCTCATCGTGGATTTGTACGCGAACAATTACAAATAATTCCTAAAGACACACAATTATCACCACTTTCACTTTTGTAAACTTGCACCTCTACGTCGATTACATTCAAGACAGGCCAGCATCACATTTTCGCGTGTGTGACGAAGACTACTATTAATTCTATCAACGGTAAATTGTCCTGGATTATTATTTGAATACTGCCACAACATTACTGCGTTACAACTTGCACAATGATTATTCTGTCTTTGTTTTAGTGTTATAATAAATTCAGCATCCATATCAAAGTCGCGATTATTTTTTTTTTGTCACATTGCTTATAGCTCGATAATTTTTTCTTGATGACGACAAATTTGTTAGTAATTTCTTCGGTTATTACGCAATCCATGATAACCCTGTGTAGTTGAGATATTCTTCTGACTCGAGACACTGGAAGATAAGCTAAATTTGACCACTCAATGCGATCATCGACAATCCATATATTTGTATCAGTAATAGTTCATCCCTGTGACGAGTGAATCGTTAGAGCGTATCCTAACGTCCACGGCGATTTATCCATGCTCAACGCGCTCTCAACAACATCAACAACAACTAAAACAATACCATTTAGCAAAAGATTTTGTATTCCACCACCAGGAATCTCAACATCAACATTCTGTGATCGAGTATCTGCACGGCGATAACATAATGGTACAGGTAGATTTGAAAAATTTTCTTTATGTAACGTAAATAATTGTTGTTGAAGTGTATCGCGAACTATTTTTCTACTTGCAACTATCAAATCAGCAGGTCTCCATAAATTCCAAAAATCATTCATAGGAGTTTCTGGAATAACTTTACGCATTATCTCACACTGTATTTTATCTGACTGTAGTCTTATTAACTTTTTAAATTCTTTCAGTGATTTATCAATAGCTCTATGGTCATCAGTTATTTCTTCGTAATAATCTACAAATGTTTTCAGCCACTCATGTGGAGACGATCCAATAAAAGGTGGCGATTGACCATGATCGCCACACATTATCACAGCAGTATTCTTCAATAAGAGCCAATCAAGTGTTACGTATCGGCTCGTTCAAAGTAATACAAAGAAAGAGTGAAGACAACAAGCTTTGTAAATTTTAACGAAAATAATTTATTTCCCTAGAAAACACGGTGAAAAGGTAAATAGGTGAAATAAGACTTACGATTTACGAAGAAGATTCCCAAAATTTTTTCTAAAGTTGTGAAAACACATAAGTCCTGTGAATAAACAGTTCTAATTTGATACAGTCTGAATCTCAGTTCCGTTCCAAGATGGCGGATGATGACGTCAGACGAAGGCTAACACAAAATGTCCAGAATTTTCACTGTAAAGCACAATTTGTATTGTTCTGTTCCGATTTAGAAGTAATTTCATCAAATGTCTTTGTCCAGAGCCAGTAGTGTTGTTCTCCAGGGAAAATAATTATTTAGAGAGTAGATGAAATACAGCTATCACCATTAACAACACACATGTTGTTCCTTGTACGAATGCACAACTCTTTCCAGCACAGAAATACCTTTTTCTTAAGGTATTAGAAACTCTGTGAGATGTTATGATGCAACTCTCAGCTATGACTGACCACGACTATGACTACCACTAAATATTTCTTACAGGTAACTGAGCATTTAAAACAAGCTAATGCGTCATTACATGTATACACGCACGAAGTACACGTGTGATTTCGCAATCCATCTGGACATTACGAAAACCTAAACAAGTATCAGCCAATCATTTACATAGCTACTGCTGAATGTTTACTTGCGACGAATTTACTATCATACAAAGCTCGTGCTTACACGAGTCACATTTACGTTTTAAATAAATACGATGTTTCTGACATACTATTAGATCTTGCTAACATAATCATCACCATAATAATAATAACATTTAGTGGCATAAAAATAAAATAAAAATGAAACAAAGAATTAGAAGAATTTAAATTTAACACATATGTAATTTAACTACAGGGTCGTAACACAAGAAATATTTTTAATACCTCCAGCGACACCGTGCAAATCTCGTCCCAGATAATAATTTTAGGAATGTATTTCTCACCCATCCGCGATGGAGTCCATGTGTCTCCGCACCATCTGAAGAAACTATGATAAGTTTGAGATTTGATTCCTCGTTCTTTTATTTCTCTGGCGAGTTTTTGTGTCGGTGTCAAAACAATCATATCTGAACAATTGTTAAATAATTCAATCGCGCGTGTTGTTTTATCTGAACCACCACACCCATTAAGATAAACAGTTTTAAGTCTAACCACAGGATCATATACAGATGGCAACAATGACGTTGTCGATGACAATTCTGATATTTGATTATTCTTGTAATATATTTCTTTAATTTCAACGTCGGCAGATTCAGAATAACTAAGTATATCTTCATGTTTTATTCTCCATTCGCCCCATGATGCATAATTGTTAATATGCAATTGTTTTAACAAATCCGCATATTTTTTATTTATATAAAATGAATCTGTCGCGACTCTGACTGCAATCAGAGGAAATCTGTTTATCATTGATAATAGATTTATCGAAACGTACGCTAGCATCGAAGGTCTTAAATGAGTAAACTGCGGTGACTCGCCATCAGTATAGCTCACAATTGTACTTAATTTTTTCCGTCTGATAAATAAGCATTACTTCGACTTATAAATGTGTTTTTCTCCGTTGTATCAGCAGTTATAAAATCGAGTTCAGCATCGTCCATAATTAATCTTGTATAATGTCGTTTATGATCATATGATCCTCCTTGCGTAAATTTACCGATTATTTTTCTGCCGAGATCTTTTGCAAGTTTCTCATCGTGTTTTTCCTGCATTTACGTATATTATTAGTAATTTTAACAATATCATCTTCGTTAAGATTAGGAAATTTTCTCCTAGCATCATTAATATTAAATATATCCGATTCTGGCAACCAAACTTGTTTCTGCACGCGGTATGATATAATTGCTTCACTTACTTTTAACGATATTAAAATTCCATCATCAAGCATGTACTGTAATAGTACTATTGGAGCCCAAAATTTTTCTGAAAAATGTCTTCCAAACCACGCATAAACAATCGGATGGAGATCCCCGTAAAACTTGAACGACTCTATACAGGCGAATCCGGTTAAGTCAAAATCTGGTAAGGGTCCGTTTATCGCAACTCTGGTCATCTCGTGTGTCGGATGTCCAAATCTCTTAAAGTATCCAGAACACTCTCCGTATCCAAGAAAACTTCCAGGACAACATGAACCATATCAACTGAGATAACGTCTCTATAATCGTATTTAGTATTCCATAATCCACCGTGTCCGTATTCCACACAACTGTGTTGGACATCTTCAAGTAATTCCAATCGTGTCGGTTTCCATGAATTTTTCTCCTGAGCAGCGTGAGCAGCAACTAATGGAACGGTAAACAGTTATTCAGTAATTGTCCAACCTTAATATCATCAGGGGTATATTTTCATGCAAGACTTTTCATTTCTTCGTGGAGAGATTTTGTACGATAAATATCACCATTAGACCGTACAAACTGATCATGATAATCATATTCCGAACTTTGAAACAGACAAACAGATACAGGGTCACTTTTGCTGATATTTTTGATAAAATCAAATATATGACGATTATAAAGTTTAACCGTTCTGTCTCGTGGAAATATTGTTACTGCCACGGTCCATGCATGTGCGTTACGATCAATAATATCAATCGAAGCTCCTCTTGATTTATATTTCGATTTATTCAAAATCTCTCCGGTTAACGTCTTCACTGTTATTGGGAATTTTAATTTCTTTCCCAGCTCAGCAACGTCGCTGATAGACGCTCCGGTATCTTTAACTGCTTCTGCCCACCTATTTATTTTTTAACGTCGTAAATCCGTTAAACTGTTTCCGCGTATCGCGTTTGTGAAATGTTCTGTAACTCGTTAAGCTACAAAATTTAGTCTTGACGAAGTCAGTGATGATAGTTTCATAGGTTTGAGATCATTAATGTTAGGTTTATTATTTAACGGATATATTGCGTACAAAACCGCAGTCACAGGATACATTCGTTCATAATACGGTTTGTCAATACCAGTCAGTATTCCTGGTTTGGAATTTTTACCAAGAACAATATTATTTCCTGACTGCATGCGGACAGAATCACGTTTGTCACGGATAATCCAAGTGTCATCGTCTGTCTTTACAATAAATTTTATTAAAATAAAATGTCTTTGAATATCAAGGTAGTCAATAATCTCTCTTCCTCGTTTGTCATTCATTGCATCTACAGTATTTCCAATTCTGAATGTCGACCACACATGAGCCGCACCATCGTCGCGAAATTCCTTCTTGGCTTCACGGATACGTTTAGTTATATCCTTATTCGCTAAAGCCAGATCTTGCATCGAAAAACTAAATTTATATTTCGGCAGTCTGTCAAGATCAAATCTAGCGCTATAAGGTTCAATTGTGAATAATTCCTGCATTATTATAATTAAGATAAATATATATTTAAATTGAATTTTAATTATATATATATGATTCCAATAAAGAATCAATGCCATTGGCTCAAAATCGGACATACTTCTCCTTGTAACAAAACTTGCGTAAACGAATTCTGCGGTTATCACATGCAGTGAGTTAGACACGGGTATCTAGGACCAAAACCGTGTGTGCGGTGTGGTGTTGGAGTCAGAGGAAAAACTCAGCTGTGTGTGCAATGTGGTGGCAAAAAATACAGAGAGCTGAAACGATATTACGATAAAAAAAATAACACCTTAACATCGTCAGGTGAATCTCCTATAAAAACCACAGAAGATTATCTCACCAGATTTTCAAAATAATCATTTAGATAAATAATATTATTATATAAATGGAGCAAAATGAGTTTGTAAACATCGAATCATTACAAATTATGAAGTATCTCGTGATGGGGTAATTAGGCACTATAGATTAAAAAAACCAGGCGGCACTGTTGATAATAATGGTTATCTTAGATTTAATGTTTGGAAAAAAAGATATTTATCACATAGGTTCGTGTTCGAGGGTTATTTTGGACTAATCAAAGATGGACTTGTAATTGATCACATCAACGGTAATAAACTTGATAACTCGCTTCATAACTTGCGAATTGTTACACAAAGTGAAAATTGCAAGTCCGGAAATTCTGGCGGCGCACGATACGCAAGGGCTGTTAAATCTGTAAATACAGAGACTGGCCAAGAAATTATATTTAAATCAATTAATTCTGCTGGTAAACATTTTAACATTGTACCACCTTCAGTAAAATACGTGGCAGATAATATCACAAAATCTGCATTTTCAAAGAAATTTGGACAAAAAATCACATTTCAGTATATCCTTATGGTATCAGATGATTAAGCAAGACAACTCCGTCAAGCATAGCTTAGTAAATCAAGCAGTTGTCGTGTTTGTTGTACTACGTTAATGTAATATGACAGTAATATTTTCTTATTTTGCTTGTGAATATCTCTCCTTATTGTATGTTTTATTTCGTCCATCATAATTTCATACAAATAATAAATATATCGTTCATAAAAATTATATGTAATTGTGTGTAGAGAATTTGCTCTATCACAAACGAAGAACGTTGTTGGCTCACATATCTCAACTGTGTGAATAAATGTGCATCAGCAAGTTATTTTTAGACAGCAGTAATATATTGCCATCTGGCATGTGTTCATCTAACTGATTATCGATGTTTTAGTATCCTTGGCAACGGTTGATCTATTTACAGACTCTGTATTCAGCACATTAGGATTTCGTTTTTCTGTACAAACAGATTTATATAGAAAATATCTTTTAATCAAAAATCATGTATTTCTCGGTTTATATAATTACGCTTTCAGAATCAGAAAATGTAAATGCAAAATTACGTGTTTTCAAAATCAGAAAATGTAATGCTGTTTGGTAACTACATGATAATTTTTTTAACATGTACTTATAACTGAATTTCATAGCTCAGTGTTAGAATGCTGGATTCTCATACTGACGCCCTGAGTTCGGTTCCCGTCACGGACAAAATCGACGGGTAGGCTCTGGACTGCCATTGCCATTTTTAAAAAGGATGGAGAGCTTGCTCCAAAGAATTCGAAAACCTCCCATCACGTTGAACAACGTGGTGAGTGCGTTTTGCACTTACCCCGGGGTTTTATTTGGTGGGGGGTTATTGAATTCACATTGCAAACTCTCTAAAATAAACATTACCGTATGTAAGCTCTCTACCTCATTTGAAGGGTTGCCCACACAGGAACATTCAGAAAGAATGTCTGCCAAAAAGAAAAGTCTAGTGGGGTGCCCCATAAGAGAGACAATAATGTAAGGATCCCACCGAAAGGCACAAAGGCAATGAAGGGACCCCAATGGAAGGTGATTGCTACGGTAATGTTTATTTTTGTATTTTTGTGTATATATAAACTATATATATTTATGTTTATAGAGATAAATATCTTTTTATTTTATTTTTATTTTATTTTTAATTTTATTTTTATTTTATTTTTATTTTATTTTATTTTTTTAATATTTAGTTTTATTTTATTTTATTTTCATTTTTATTTTATTTTATTTTTTATTTTATTTTTATTTATTTATTTTTTTATTTATTTTTTTTATTTTATTTTATTTTATTTTTATTTATTTTTTTAAATTTCATTTTAGTTTTTTTATTATTCTGATTCAGAAATGCTTTATTTTATTAATATTATTCTGATTCAGAAATATTTTTATTTTAAACAAACATTTATAACATAATGAATTCTGAAAATATTAATGTTATTATTTCTGCGATTAAAAAATTACAGCATAACGGTATAAATATATTTGATAATCTTAATCCTGAAAAATTCTGTGTGATTTTGAATCATTAAAACAACCGAAATTAGAGAATAGATATACTTTGCCATCTGATTATGAATTCATGAAGTTTATCCAGCAGGTTACAATCGCTGGCAACAGTTACAGATAATCAAGTGAAGCTGTTTGTACCTCTCTCACATGCTATTGACAAAATTAAGTTAGAATTATCTCACGAATACGAACAGAAAAAGATTGTGAACTTTCGTATAAGACAGTTGAGGGAACATTGTGAAAATGATAGTGATAATGAAGGTGGACCCACTAACGGAGTCAATGTGGTAATGGCTAAACAAGATCCCTGGCAAAATTGACAGAGTCGAACTATACATTTTATTTACTTATAATACAATAATATTTATTTTTTTTTATTCAGATTCTGATAATAATATTTATTCAAAATAAAAATATTTTTAAATCAGATTATAATAATAATAATATTTTTTTTCTGTTTGGGTATGATAATTACGATTTACCCGATCAGAAGTAAAAAAAAAAATTATTCTGATCCGAGTTAGATTCGGACATTTTTTTGTTTTTGTTTTACGATGACGCGTTATGAGCGTATATACAGATTTATACTTAAACCTCATTTTGCAAATCCAGAATGCGTCCTATTTGGTCTGTAAGTTTGAAATGTATCCTTGATAATAACGGATTATGTACATGCAGATAAACAGGGTTAATTGATTCTGATACAATTAAATACCCGGGGGGCACTTGAGGGCTAAATGAATATATTATATATCCTTGCTGGGCCTGGCTAGACTTTGAAAGATCTGCTTGATAGCTGCCATCAATTATATCACATACTAGATTGACTGCGATCGTTGATGTTATATTAACAATAGCAGGTGATATATGACGGCCTCCACCGTATGGATCGTTATTATGTTTAAGAATAACCGGTGGCGAGGTTATTTTTCTCCATGATTCAATTACTTCGGGAAAATTACCGTCAATGAGATTTTTAATAATTTTTTTTTAACATTGTAGTATCAAATCCTGGAATTATAAATGTTTGTAAATCTTTTTCTGTTATTTTGTAATGATCAAGAAGTAATTGTCTTGATTCTGGACCTCTATAACGTCCAGTAACATCAGTTACACTGTCTGTAATACTTCGATTGGCGATATATAAATCAAAAAACAACATATTTATGTGTTGTATTGCTTCGATTATTTGTTTTTTTACATCATCGTTGTAATTATCTTTTAACGAATTTAATAAATTTATTAAATTTTTAGATACTTTCAGATATTCAATATCAAATCTCTCCCTAAAATCTCTAAAATATTCTTCATCAAATAATGCCTGATTCATTTTGGGGATTCTTTTACCATCATAATCGGTAAAATAATGTTCATTGTCGCTTGGATCATATTCAAATCCTATATTATACCATAGATATTTTTGTCGATATTCTGGGATTTTAATAAAAAAAATTTCCGTTTTGAGAAATTCCTTTTTGGTCGGTTCTGGAATTCCATTATAAACCGGTGCAACATCAGGCCATCCAAACACGAATCTGATCGAACTTTGATAAATATCTACAACATAATCAGGGGAATTTATTTCAATCACCGCTGATGATGTTGGTTCGTAAAAGTAATTGATATTTTGGATTCTTTTCCTGTAATAGATTTAATTCTACGTTGAAACTCATCATTAATCTGTTCTTTTTGATAACTGCCCGTTGACATTCTAACAACTTGCCAATCAGAAGTTCCATCAGGTTTATTCTTATTTGCAAATACCAGTGAATTGTTTGCTGGTAGGCCACCAAACGATTTTGATCTAATATTTGGCCAGCTATGATAAACTCGTAATTGTGCTAGCGCTATTTCTTTCGCTGAAATTGCAGTTGGAAAGTTAACGCTAAATTCTGGACTGGTTGAACTTAATGATATCATTGTAGTTTTTATATGCATAGTATTAGTGACGATCTGTTGTAATAGTTCGCGTGATCTTTGATCTGACATTATTATTACTGTTATTATTTTAAATTGGGAACTTTTTGATCATTTATTTTTTCGCCTTGGCTATTGTCAAGGAATGCTTCATTGTAAATTTTCATTATCGTTGTGAACTCTTCATCGGATATTTTACCATCACTGAGATACGACGAAAGATACGACGATAGTTTAATACCTGCAGACACCGACGTGTGTAGTTTTGTTATATACTTGTGTAATTTAGTATTTGTACATGTAGCTATCTTTTTTGCGATAATACTGAGGATACCTGCGCATGTTGTTGCCGTTGAAACGACAATTGTTACAACTGCAAGTGCTGTCATTGTTATTGTTGATAGCAATACACCTGCGGACGCGATGATGGCAGAAACTGAATAAACAATTATATCAATGATAACCACACGCCTGCGGTATTATTTTACTTTTACTGTATAATTGTCAACGATATTTTTTAGTTTGGTCTGACACTCACATACTTGATTGTATCTGTAACGATCCACGTCAATGTGGGACTGGGGTCCCTGGGTTTGATTCATTATAATTAAGTCATTTAATTAAGTAATTAATTGAGGGGTTTCAGCTACGAATTCCAGATACCACCAGTAAGACACCGGGGTTAATTTTTTGTCAGATGGTTCCAGTATAAATTCTTCTTCGACATCTTTATTTAATATAATAGATACAGTTCCAGAAAAAACATCGATTGAATGACGCCATGGAAATGTAGTAAATATCCTAAATTTTTCTTTACTGAATACAGACAGCCTGTACACGCCAGTTACTTCTGCGGTATGTTTGATGGTGTTATTTTGTGGTGTCCATGTTGCTGATCCTGATGCTACTGTGTATACCACATTGATGATCTGCTTGTGAGAAATTTTAATCAGATTCGTTTTTTCAACGATATTAGGGATTCCACTAACAATATCGTTGATTTTTGTGTTAATGTCAGCAAGTTTAATATCTACAACCACTGGATTACCAAAAAATTCATATACAGATCTGTTTATGTTTCTACGAAAATTCAAGAATGTTTGTACGTGATTGGAAAAATCAGTTCTGAATACGGTCATTTCATCGTTGATTGTTGTTAATGATGTCACCGTCGGGATATTACTATCGTCGACGTATTTTTTCGTTGCAGCGTCGAAATCTGATTCTGGTGTTCTGAGATTATTAATACCATTATTATTCATATTGAGAAATGCACGCATTATACCACCGTTGACTAACACAAACTTAGATTCTTGATCATCGACGTATTTTTTTGTTGCTGCGTCTGTATCTGTGGCTGGGTCTCCAAGGTATGTAATTTTATTTTGATTCATCATAATATTATCAGTGAATGAATCACCAGCTTTTTGATATAATCGTTAACTGACTTACCGGAATCTTGTATTTTACCTTGATCAGCAAAAGTAACGATATTATTAACAACCGCGGTGGGAATTCGTATAAGTACATCTGACAGTTGTATATTACTTGTCTTTAATCGTCCTTGTTTATCCTGAAAAACAACAACTTCATTTTGATCCACATTTGTGATATTTAATAAATCATCGATTTCGTTTCTGAGCTGATCAAGAGTTGCATATTTAGATAAGTCACCTTGCTGAGCTTTACCGCGAGAAGATCTTCCATAAATATCTACCATTATATTTACTAATATCTGTTTAAAACGTTTGTGCGCGGCTATGCCTGGTGGTGGTATATTCGTGTACGACTTTATGAGGTGGTTTTCCTGGCGGTGCCAGTGAAATTGCGTCGAGTATAGCGAGGGTTTCACGGCCACATACTGGTGGATCTGTTAATTTTTGTGTTGGTAATGTTGAATACCAGATTGGAATATCACCAGCTAAATTACTATATCGTAAAAATTCTCTTGGTGGTGCCAACCCGTACGAATCGAAATAAACAATTCCACGTGGATCAATCGCATATGCAACCCAATGAGTACCGGGACCAGAGTTTTTATCGAGATCAATAATACCAGTTTCAATATTGTTTGGTTGTTTTGGTAATTGATCACGCATAAAAACTCCTCTGATGTTTTTTATGTTCAGTTGCTTAGCAGCATCAAGTAAATCAAAATTGGACATAGGAAGAATCATCGAACTGTCCCGGGAAGTCTTAGACCTTTTCCGTACCACGAATGTGGGGTCCCTGGAAGTGTTAGACCCTTTCCCTTTTTTTTTTTCGGAGGTTTTTATTCCGTGACCCGTTGCTTTCTTTAATGCCATTCAAGCAGCAGTTCCAACAGCACCTAACGCAGCTACTTTTGCAACAGCTGGGGCTGCAGCGGCTATTAATGCTGGTATAGCGGCAAGAAGTGGAAATATACCACCCGTTTTAGCGGTGTCTTTAATGGCACCTGCAGATAGATTAAGTCGTAAGCCAGTCTTTGATTGTTTGGCTTCATTGAAGTGCCTATACTGATGTTCCGATAATAATGGTTTATTCGGATCACCTGCGATTTGTTCTCGCTTTAGTGATATTTTTACCGCACAATTATTTTTTGATGATGATTGTAGCTTTTTAATCTGACCAGGAGTCAGACTGACATTAACATGTTGATATGACATTTATAATTATCATCCTGATTTTAAATCAGGGATTTAATTACATATTTTCTACTGGGGCATCAACGACTCGCATTCGTCCACCAATACCTTTAAGTAGCATTGATTTATCGCTGAGTATAACAGCAACTGCTCTGTAATTAGGAATATCTACAATATTTCTATTCACACGAGCTCGAAAGTGTATATCAACGTCAGATTGTCTGAATAAATCTAAATGTTCCAGCGAAAAGTAATAGATCGGATACAATGTTGTAAAATCTAGCTGTGATATTTGCAAACCAGAATCAACGTTTTGGTCGCGACCCATAAAGGACATTAAACGATGATATCCACGTGCTACATGATTTTGGATCAAAATTCAACAAAATATCCTCAGATGGTTCTTGATGTCCATTTATTCTTAGTGAAACATTAGAAACACCAAGTTTGTCAAATATCATCGAACTTCGTATTTGATTATTTAATCGTACATTATTTTGAAACGCAATGAATATATGTCGCGGTGCAGAGATGCCTTGCTGAGAAGCTATTTGCCATGTGAATAAACCATTAATTGCACTTTGAACACTATCTGTGGTCATTGTTAACCATGATAACATTGATTTACCACCTTGACCCATAAAAGAGAGTAAATGTTCTTCTTCAGGTAGTGTTGGAGTTAATACTGGCATCCACAATGAAAGTTTTGTTAGTACTACTTTACCATGAAGTGCTCTAGTTGCAGCATCATCAGCTCCTTCAACGCGCCATATTGCATCATCGTCCGTGGCTTTTCTTACAAGTACAACTGTGTGCTTGGCTCCGAAAATAACTTTTCTAACATTTCTGCAGAATCCAAAAATATGTGATAATGGAATTGCACATGAAAACATTCTATCTTTCAACATTGCTCTACGTGATGCTAATCCTAAATTAAAATTTGCATTCATCGATAATACTACAGGGGTAGTGTTGTCCCCTGCAGCGTTTCTTACATTATCTATAGTTACATTTTTGTGATTTGGATGATCAGAAGTGTCCTTGGTAAACATCATTGATGGACCAGCTGATCTTGAATAATCGTCGCTGTATCTTGAAAGACCAAGTATCGTCGTTGCAACATTAACATCTTTTTGAATTGATTCAATATTTTTTCCTTCAATCATGTACGTAGCGCTGTCAAACAACGCCATGATTCCATTATTAACAAAACCAAAACCATCATCGTTTCCGTATTCAGTATTATCTGCTTTAAAAATTTTACCTTCAACTTCAATGAATACTTCAGCAGGTAAGAAATATCTGCTTGTATCTTGAACTTGAAGTTCAATTCGTCCACGCTGATCTGGAATTCGTGCGTCATAAGAGAAATACTGATAATCGCGCACAGACTCATCCTTAAGAACCGGTGCGTCCATATCAAATGCGGAATCAGATATACGTTTGAACATCTTTATTATATTTATTATCGTCTAACACGAAAATCACTTCCAGCTATTAGACTAGCGGTTATATTTTTTCTTTTTCTGATAGTGGTACATCAGCCAACTCTGCTAGTTTTTGATTAGCAGCTTGATTTATTATTTTACTGACATTTGCGGGCATCACTTCAGTGCTGGCCAGTTTCACTGGTGGCTGAGGTTTTCGTCGTATTAATCGTGCTAGTCTATTCTTGATTGCTGAGAATGCTTTGCTAGCAACATCACCAACAGCACCAATACCTTTTTCACGAACAACGTTAATAGCTTTCATTCCTAGTTGCTTTGCAAGCGGTATTGCTTTTGGGGCTATCCTTCTAAATAGACCCTGAACAACATCACCTAGTCCATCTCCGTAGATAGTTTTGTATACTGGTAATCGTTAATTTATTACCCTGACCATGGTTGGTCTGCGTTGAGTATTATGTATGTTCATCTTATTTTAGTCATTGCATCTAATTACATACTCAATCACTGTGATAATCATCGGTGATTTCGTTAATAAGGGACCGATATACATTAATATCCATAACACCGCCTGTAAATAATCGTTGACAAATATCAGCTGCTTCATTAATTATTTCTGGGGAATTATTACCTGCTCGTTTTCCTCCAATGAGAATTTCTAGTCTTTCAACATCAGCAAGAACGTTATTGGGACAAGTAACAAGACCACTTCCTCGAGTAGTAAGACCACTTCCAGTTGTTTCCTCCCCGCTTGGTGAATGTAATTCTCTCCTTGGTGAAAATTCTCTCCTTGGTGAAAGTGATTCCCTCGTTCGTTTAGCCTTTTCAAGTTTCTGTATCATTTCTTTTTCTTTTTGTCTCCTTTTTTTGATTTACTCGTTCAATATACTCATTTACTGCCAGATTAAAAATACTAAAATGAGAAATATCTTCCTTAGTTCTGATTTGCGGAGTATCAGTAAGGATACGAAATACATTCCTGATCCAATCGGCGGATTTTAGCGTGTTAACATATTCGGGTTTTACATGCTTATCTCGCTCACGATATCCAAATGCGGCAATATCTATTATTTTGGATTCGTCCATGATAGCGGCAATACCTTCAGGTGTGAATTTATCCATGATGCTAGTTCTGGATCTTGGTAGAGGTTGTGGCCATTCTTCAGGTGGTAGTTGAGGAGGTTGAACGGGTGGTGGTTGAGCTGCTTGAATACGGCCAGCAATATCAACAGGTAATGTTTCAAGAGCTCTTTGTGTTGCCTCAGTTGCTGTAACAATTTTCTTTGTTGGTTCCACAATCGGTTTAAATAATTGTTCTGCATCTTCTGCAAATTCCACCTGAGACTCCTGACGCGCTTGTAGTTGTTGTTTGACAGAATCACGGAGGGGTAGATATTTTTTAATTGCCTCCAGTCGCTCACGAGCAAGTTGAGATGTATGAGATTCCATTATTTGATATAACAATGATTTAATTATAGCAGCAGGGAGGGTGCACGACCAGCGTTGAGTGACCAACACGTAAACGAAACACATCATAAAATAAAAACGCGCGTCAGTGATGATGTAACAAAATGAGCTAACCCAGTTAGAGAAATCTCATGGCCTGACAGAGGTTTTGGTTTAACGTTATTGACCTTGAGATTTCATTTTCGTAGGAAGTTTATTTTTCATAAATAAGGTCTCCAAACAAAATGGTCTGTTCACCCTCCCTGCTGCTCCCCTTCATCAGTTGATGTCTATCTGTTATGAAGTGATGTTTTGAAATTTCTGAAAATGTAATGAGAGATCGAGGCATCTACTTTAGTAAATTTCCTCCGTTATAGAGGTTACAACCAAATTTATTTGCATTATTATGCTAGCACACATAATGTCCAAAGTAAGATGATCATAATGTGAGGGTAGTGCACTGGTTGATTGTTACGTAAAGACTTTGTTGACTTTAATATGACCCCTATTCTATACAATATTGACTTTGATACGGTCCCTATTCTATACGGTATTGACTTTAATACCGTCTTCTATACAGTATTGACTTTATTACGGTCCATATTCCATACAATATTGACTTTAATACGGTCCCTATTCTATACAGTATTGACTTTATTACGATCCATATTCTATATACAATATTGACTTTAATACGGTCCCTATTCTATACAATATTAACTCAAATATTACCTCTATTGTATACAATATTATCTTTAATATGACAACTATTCTATACAATGTTAACTTCAAAAATATGACCCCAATTCTATGCAATGTTAAGTATAATATGACCCCAATTCTATACCATGTTAGCTTTAATAGGACCCCTATTCTATACAATGTTAGCTTTAATAGGACCCCTATTCTATACCATGTTAACTTTAATACGAACCCTATTCTATACAATGTTAACTTTAATACGACCCCTATTCTATACAATGTTAACTTTAATATGACCCCAATTCTATACAATGTTAACTTTAATATCACCCCAATTCTATACAATGTTAACTTTAATACGACCCCTATTCTATACAATGTTAACTTTAATATGACCCCTATTCTATACAATGTAGACTTTAATATGACCCCTATTCTATACAATGTTAACTTTAATATGATCCCTATTCTATACAATGTTAACTTTAATATCACCCCTATTCTATACAATGTTAACTTTAATATCACCCCTATTCTATACCATGCTCTTAATCATTTTGTCGTAATTCACGTTATCTTTTCAAGAATAAATAAATGACACGGAATAAAAATGGCCTTATGGGCTTCACACAGTGGCAAATGACAAATCGTAATAAGAGGTTATTTTTAACGCAAAAAATTTTAACCATCATCGTGACATTTGCCTCTCATTTTGTGATGCTAAGTCTATTTTGAGTAAACGTTCTCAATTTCAAATGTGGAATTTTGTTCAAATATTCTCATAGAGTTAGGCAATCGTCTTGTTTCGACTGGATATAATAGTTCTGTAATAAATGACAATACCATTAAAGTTCTGTATGTGCCTTGTAGGTATGGTAGTGAATGTAGCGGTCTTTATTTTAGTAGCCATGCTCCTGTCGGTGGGACTGATTTGAAGAACTCATTTTGCTGTTTTGCAATGGATGAATCAAACTGGATTTCAGATATTTCCTCAATGATTCCTTGTGTCTGGATTTCAGATATTTCCTCAGTGATTCCTTGTGACGGAGCCACATTCCTGCTCTTAGCACATATAAATACAAAGCATCTACCAAAGACTTTTTTCTTAATTAATACTCCAATGACTATACACAGAATAACCAGGCCGGTAACTCCACAAACAATCGCAACAATATACTTCCAGTCCAGAATGCCACTTTGTACAATGTCACCTCCTAAGACGGTTACTGTAAAATAAAATGATTCTGTTTGTATACTTTGTTCCCTGATAAGTCATTCTCACCATCCTTCCGCCACCCCATGATTATAATTGTTCTTCCTCGATAGGTCATTTATCCACCATTCCCCATCCTTCCCTCTCCCCAGAATAAGTTGACAAATAATTGAAATGCAGGCTGTTTTAAAATAAGGCAGATTTCCCACGAACTAGTTTACCTTGAGAAAACTGCAAGCCATTCTTGCCCTTTGGCAAGATCCTAAAGTTAGACAGTTGCTCCTTTGTCTTTCATTCACCCTAGATTTCTTCTCTATGGCCTGTAGACCTACGTTTATTAAGATATTAACTGGACGTCTTCGCTACATAGTGTGAGTAAAAGTTGTGCACTAAATGCGCTTTCATGAATTAATACATTTTAAACGAATTTTAAAATGTCTACATGTATTTAAAATAAATATCTTCAGAAATCAATAAATTTAAGAACAGTCATACGATTCAGTCGACGTTAACCAGTGATTTAACGACAATGGCTAGTAGGTAGAAACGACTCAGCATGAGCTTACGCAAAGTCAGGCCCGGCCCTAGCATGTGCGGGGCTCAAGGCTGCATGCGGGGCTCAAGGCAGCAAAAGCTATGAGCGGGGCCCCAAGCAAAAATAAAAAAATGCATTGCGAAGTTGATATCCTGAAAGCGCGGGGCCCATGGCGGTTGCTTCGTTCGCCTTGCCCTAGGGACGGGCCAGCGTAAAGTCTTACAGCTAATATATTTTCATCATGACTATGTGTTATCAGAGTGTACACTGCTGACTTAGATCGGCAAACTTAACAGTCAAAACTGATTTCCACGCCATCGAATATCGACGTTAAAAACATTCATTAAATCTAGCTTGGCTTCTACGTCTCTGAATATCGACGTTAAATACCTTCATTAGATCTTGCCTTCGTCCGAGACTTACATTAAATCTAATTTTGCTGAACGTAATAGTTCACGACAATAAATCTGAGATGAAATAACTTTTTTTCAATGCAAACGGTAACAGTGTGTTTCAAATTCAAGACAAATATAGTTCGTATTGAGATATTTACTAAACTTTAGTCTAACTATTCTTTATAATTTAATGCAAAAGCGAGAAATGTACACCGAGTTATAAACAAAAGCAGGCATGTAACGAGTACATAACAACTGAGATCAATTCATTAAAGTAGCCGGATAAAATTTAGCCTCCGATGCCAAATGCTTTGTTTTATTGTTGTTGCTGCTGCTGCTGCTGTTGATGTTTTCTTGTGGTATTTTTTTAGGATGGAGTGCCTTGGTTGACCACCAAGCCCTGTTAATGTAGACAGTGCGAGGTAATGAGCAACTAAATATATCCATCGTACTTCGTACGTCCAGAAAAGCAGTAGTCTGAAAATATTTCTCTGGAAGCACATGGAAACAAACTACAGATAAATGTTGTGTGAAAATACAGTTACAGAAGAAATAAAGAAAATAATATGATGTAGGCCAATATAAGAACATAATCAATCGACATTGACGATATGCATCGATGAATAAAAATATGGGAGTCCAGTACGAAGGTAAAATTTAATACTTTGTAGCGAAATTCAAGTTATCTACTTGCTTTTATATATTTATTATACTAAAAAATAAAACAGATACAATATGTCATCACTTGTCTTTCGCACTGTATTTCCCAGTGATCAGTCGTTCGATTTCATGGCGCAAAATCATAATTTCTATTTACTGAATCATAGTTCATCACAAATATTTGATACATTCTTTCTGAGGTTCTCAACAATATGAAAAATGCCTAACATTTAGCCACATTTTTATTGTGGAGAGCGTTTCCATAGGCAATAATTGAGGGGGGTGGGGGCATATCTATATCTTTTTACCAAAAATGCAAAAGCTTTTAATATCGGTTTTTGCATACAGGAATATTCATAAAATTGTATCACACCTAGAAAGCAAGTAAATGAAACAATGTTTAGACTCATATAAGGTGAGAGTAAGACCAGCTGAGAGTCCTTAGTAAAGAGTCCTTAATTCCAAGTTATTTCATCAAGAAGAAAGAAAACGAGTTGGAGAAAAAATTTTAGGTTATAGGCTTCCCAATGCATTGAGACCCTAAAGCCAGAAATTATTTATATATAAGAAATGTTTGGATACAATCCTATTAACTAAATTTATAATGCGTAACAACATTTCACATAGATTATATGTCCGAAGAGACAGAACGAAACTAAACATTTGGTCAGACTGTGGAACGGAAGACACAATGCTATGTGTCAGAGGAGACAGAACAAATGAATAGAAACTGAACATAAGGTCAGACACTGATGAGACAATGTTAAGTACTTACCACACGTTTCTGAAAAGAAACGGAAAAGAAATTTTACATGCTTATATTTGTTAAATTAAATAATCTTGACCAGTTCATTTTAGCAATCATCTTAAAATGTCTACACCGAAATCATCTTTTTATTTCTAATCTCATTATTACGTGGGGCAATTATCGTTGTCTTATTTCTGATCTCAGTCTTACACGTGACAACTGTCATCTACTCTTTATCATGGTTCTACTTGACTGAAGTTACAATAAAGTAAAATTAAAAGGAAGAATCCTTTTCAATTATTGACGGTTTTTGGGTTACATCCTTGAAAGAGGTAATAGCAAGGATCAAATAGATGACAATTATTGTGAAAATTAAATTACAGGAATATTCCGCTATGTAACGTACTGTTAAAGCAAAATAATTTGTAGATAATGATTACACCAATCAACGAAAGAAAATCCCACGTAAACTATGTAGGTTATGTACATTGAAATTTTGACGAAACAAAATTCCAAATATATTTATTTCTAGAAAGGTAATCAAGTTTTGCCGATATTTTTGTTTTCAATCTTTCATATATAAATTCCCATACTTGTGATATTAAAGTACTTAGTAATCAACCCTGGTGATTTCACGTAGGTGGCGTTTTGGTTGCTATGACAACTTCCCGGATACTCCGTTGTATATACAATATCTCCTGATTTCTTGAATGCCTTTAAAAGAAAATTCGAATACAAAAAAAATAACAGCAAAATATCAGAAGAAATTACTGTGAAAAAAGTATAAGGGAGCTGGTATTTAGAAAAATGTTAGAGAATAATAATTCTTTAACCTAGAAGTCTTTAATTTTCATCGATATTTCAACACAAATATTTCAGAATGAAAAAACACTCAATTTAAAAATACTACGCCACAAATTTCAATATGTGTGCATGATATCTGAATAAGTGAACGAATTAACTTACATTTAACTGATTCCAAAACTTTGCAATAATGCACATATTTCAACACGATATACTAGTTTTAAACGATCCATTTGCAGAGCAATCTGTTATGTGTCTTTAATTTGTATTGTGTGTTGGCTTTTGTCCATGACCGAGAGTAGGAGTTGAGCTTACATTACTAATATCATGTAGGGTAAACCTGTTTTTTTAGTTTGAATTCTGGATGCAAACTTGATTCTGACCTTAGAATGTTCTAGAAACGAATTATGTTTACAGTTTGATGGAAATTTCTATTAAGATGACAGAGAGTGGGGATCTATATAACATTATTTATAATTAGAATATTCTGGAAATAAACTTTTGACCCTCATCATGGTTCTCAAATTGTGTCTTAGGTTTTTATAATAAAGTTGATTATAATAGAATTACCCATTCCTACGTTAAAATCCAAAGTGGAATAAGTCTTATTGTTGTGTTCAGTTTTAATTTGAGAAGATTTATTTAAGTTATTCATTGGAATTGCAAAGTTCCCAATATTTTTCGGACTAGATCACTATTTTGGGATTATTTTGAATTCATTCAAGGACATTTTGGGTTCATCAGTACTTTTGGAACATTTGCACATTGAAGGCTATTGGCACATCAGCATCAGCAAAATGAAGATTGGAATTCATTCGGAATACTCAATACATTTGGACTTTTGATACAGCTTTTAGGACTATTTGGAATTTAATTCACAATACTGTAAATTCTTTACAAATTTCACTTTGTGTTCTAAGGAAATATATTATTTCTTGAATGTTACAAAACTAGTTGATTTTCGCTCTTTTTTCTTACTTAGTTTAAGGCCATAGAATCGTAACAAATCATAATTCCATAGAATATATGTTGTGTACGCACTCAATTCCAAGCTTTCTTTATCAATCATGATAACTAATCTTCTTCATGTCCACCAACCTCTCTATCAATCAAAGGCAAGAGTGTGTCCATAAAACCGTGAGGGTGACTTGTTATTGTCAGGTAGTTCAAGTACGGTGTCACGAATCACAAATGGAAACACACACTGATTATTTTTTCCAAATGGATAGCGTTGTCTTTGTAACTATAAGAATCTGATGTTCATCTCTTCTTTTTTGTTATCTCCGAAAACAACATTTAAAATGTAAACATTTGATACCGTTTTTCTTGCGAAGTAAAGACATGGCTGATAAGATATAAATAGGAGGTTTCAAACATGTATTTTATAGTTGACCAGCTTTCGTGCTTATTCTGTCAGATAGGACTTTTCTTCTGGACAAATTTTGAGCTAAAAATAGAGAATGAAAAAACCGGTCGAATGACATTGTACGACATTTTAAAAACTTGATATGTAAAATTATAGGCGTCCATTTCAACTGGACAATCCACCGTGTTGTCCGCATTCACGATGCCTCTTATACACAACCTGAATGGTAATTCCTACCACACTAATGGAACAAAATTGGTCCTCGTTGCTTTAAATAAAATGTATTCTGAAAATCCTATTACCAGTAAGGCACAGAATAGAAACGATGTCAGAATACTTACGTAGCAGACGATCCTGTATGTGGAGCCACTGACAACTGTGTTATCATTGTTGTACACGTGGAGGTAAGTCACTCCGGTGGAGGAATTAGTCTGGTAATACAGGCAGTAAAAGTAGCCCCCAGCTGTGATATGAAATCAGAAATCATCAACGATTGCTTAGTTAGCATCTGTGAAACTTCTGGTAGTCTTCCAGCAGCCATTGTAAACATTACTTAAAATGCAGAAAACAAATTCAGACTAAAATGATCTTGACCTTGGAAATGTTAGCTTTTGTGAGAAGAAATTAAGAATAAACGAAAAAATCTAAATGAGTATTCTTTATACCAAAGCAGATGTATTGTATTACCTCGATACAAATCAGAGATTTTTTTTCTCTTTTAAACCATTGTTCATAAAAGCGTCTTCAGAAGCTCTTACAATTGTGCAAGCCTAGATGGCCAGATTGTACTGGGTGGAAGTTACAACCTCTGAGTAGCTTTGCATTGTCAGCCATTATGATCACTGTTGCAATTATCACTGACAAAAATAGTTTCCATATAATTTTGGAATAGGTCGGATTCTATCATTCAATATTTTTTCAAATGACGAATACCTTGGATTCAATCTTTGAAAATAAATTTTCCGTACACTTTTATCCTAAAATAACTAAAATCTTGGATATTATTAAGGCATAAAATATCCGTGATATTTCAGATTAGTAAATCAAGTTAGAATACTTCGGATTGTATTGTAAAACATATACACTTTTGGAATACCTCGGGTTTTATGGTTATATAGAATTACAAATTCTGTTATTCTCTGGTTTTATCATTGAAACATAACAATCTTCAGAATATCTCTGACTTTATCGTTTAGTATATTTAAAAAGTTTTGGATATACTCAGATTTTATCATGAAAATATAATGTTTCAAAATACTACGAATATTATCGTTGAAAAGTAAATTTTCGGAAAAATCTGGACTTGCACGTTAAGTATAATTGAAATATATTAACAAATTTTGTAAGAAAAGTTATCATAATATTGTAAAAAACAGTCTATGTTATTTATTGAGTTATCTTTTTTTTCTATCAACTTTATTAAAGACTAATTTTTCTTTTAACAAAAACATTTAACAACTTTCAGCTTTGCATTTGAAAATGTATTTTTCTGTAAGATTTGACCAAAAAAATTCAGGTAAAAATATATCTATTTCTTTAATATTGCTTTCAATTTCTGTTAATCTGTTGACTCTTCAGACCTTTCTCTTTTAGCAATGGATTATTAAGTTCCTTAGTAGGATGACCACTGTTTGTATAATTTTCTTGTTAAGACATTAACAGTGTTTTGTTTTCTTTAAAGGCCTCCTGCCTTTAATGATTTGTTTCTTTCCTTCAAGGCTGATTCTTTTCGATCTCCGACATTTCGAATTAATGCATTATTTCCATGACCTGAGAGTAAAACTCATTTCCATATTTCAGTGTGACCTTTGAGAATTGCATCACGTTCTGTGGTAGATAAAGACATTTTGCGTTCGCTAATTTTTAATTGTTAGCATATTTGTGCGAAAGCAAAAACTATAGTAAACATTTAATCCTAAACCGTTTTAAATCCAAAACTATGCGATACATAACCTTGCACTACATTTTTCTTTCGAATGAGAATGATATTTAAATGAGAATGATATTTAAAATGTGACTTTAGACGAATTGAATATCGTTTCCTCAGTATCACTTGAACGACGAAATGTTTATTCAAGAATATTATCGGATGTCATAATCAGATTGGTTTTTATTTCTTATAAAATTGTGCAAGAGATTACACGAACTTCCCAAACCTCTGCTAAATAATCTAACTCTGAAATGAATTAAAAATATCGTCTTGAGGAAAGGTTTGCATTTCCGTACAATCTGTATAAACTTGATTAATGAATAAAATAAAACAAACATGTATTTATACATTTTAAAGAAAACAATGGATCGCATTAATACATTTTAAGTTACAAACTCCAAAACAAAGATAAGAATCGTCAATGCAAGGAGAATAAACAAGATAAAAATGAACATGCATATTCATAATATGAATATTAATAAATAAAGCATACATCCTGTATTTATATTTGTTGAAACAAAACAGCAAAAAGGAAATAACAATTAAAATAATTAAACCAAGCAAAATAAGTGATAGATATTATCTAATATTATTTGTTTCTCTTTACATTTGAATAACTTAATTATAAAATGAAAACAAATAAAAATTCTTCTTCTTTTTCTTCTTCTTCTTCTTCTTCTTCTTCTTCTTCTTATTATTATTATTATTATTATTATTATTATCGATTGAATGGTTCCCTAATCCAGCTTTTTTTTTCATCAAAGTGGTTGAGGCAAATGGATAATTAATTTTAAAAGATGAGACCTTGGTCTCAATATGCAAAACTAATGCAAGACTTTTTGTCCTAAAATAATATTGCTCTACTCACATGAAAACTTTACGGATGATGAACACGAATTGTACGTGTAGTTCATAGCGGTTCTATCCGTGCACACGTCTAATGAGTTGCCCGTGCACTGATTAGCACCGGAGTAACCTGTCACTGTGAAGTTACTGAATGTAGCCAGAAAGTCATTAGGACACGTTATTATTGCTTGTAGAGAGCTCACCGCACCTGTAAAAAAATATCATGAAACTTCGACATCCCACGGAAATTTATCATTTGATACTTCACTTTAGGAAAGTTAAATTGAATAATTCCATCTGAGTGAAATGAACCTACTTACTAGTGAAGGTGACCTTCCCAGACCCACATGAACTACAACTTTTGGACTCAGAAGAACTACACGTTTTGGACCAAATGAACCACACTTTTTGGACCCAAATGAAGCACACCTTTTGGACCCAAATGAGCAACACTTTTTGGACTAAATGAACCACACTTTTTGGACCCATGTGTGTCACACTCTTTGGAACCCAGATTAATCACACTTGTGGGCTTACTATTAGATGCAAAACTCAAGATGCAGAACTCTATAAACATGCAAGGTCTGTTAACATTTTTTGTGCTGCCTCTAAATGAATGCCACCAATTTTCTATCCTGTAAAACAGTGTTAAAGGAAATGACACAAAAAACACAATGATTTTCTTAGGAAAAGCAATAGGGACACATAAACCTGCACTACGTAGGAAATGCAGTGTGGACACGTGGACCTGCACTACTTCGAAGCAACTTTTATTTCGTGCTTGTTGTGTCGGGATTACCGTTGCAAAGTAGCAGCAGGGAGGGTGAACCCTACAAATTGGATTCGAACAAACATATCTAAAACAAAGATTTCACACAAAAAAAAAATTTAAAAAAAAGGTCAGAAACGTCAAACTGAAACCTCTCACTTTCCGCGATGAAATCACCGGGGTTAGTTCGCGCTGTTACTTCGGCGTTGACATTCGTGTTTATAAAATTTTGTGAGTAATCGTTTATGTGCTCGTGCGCGCAATTTTTGTCAGCTCACCCTCTCTGCTGCTGTAATTAAACCATTGCATTATAATAATGATTGGCGAAGCTCACTCAGCGCGATTAGCTCGAGAGAGACTAGAAGCAATTAAGAAATATCTACCTGTCCGTGATCACGTCAAACAACAATTACAGCAGCGTCAACAAACACAAGAAGAGTTTACAGAATCCGCAGAACAATTATTTAAACCTATCACTGAAACCACTAAAGGCATTGTTCCTGTGTTAAAAGAAACGACAAAAGAAACTAAAAAGATAGCGGAGCAAACTAAAAAGACGAAAAAAATTCTACGAGAACTTCCCGCTGAAATAGCTGCGGCTCAGCCAACGGTGACGGAGTCACTAGAGACAGATCAAGCAGAAGGTGATGCTCAACAAGAACCAGAAGCACAAGCCAGCGTCAGGGTTAAATTGCATGATAAATTCGATGAGGATTTCATTGTCGGCATCGCAAAGTATGATATACCTAAATTAGCTGAAACCGCTTTTTTAACCTATGATAACCGAAAAAGATATTTGAAACCCGAGTACGCCGATGATGCTATCTCACACGAGCAATGGCACAAATGGATTTTTCGTTTACGTTTTAATGTCGATCAAGCTCGAACTACCGATAAGAGATATGTTGTTTACATTACAGCTATACAAAATATGACGGTGGCATTTCAGCGAATGCAACAACAACAAGAAAAACAACAACAAAAAGAACCAACAAGATCAGTACTTGATTATTTTAAACCCGAGATTATTGAAACTATCCAAGATCTAAGATATACAGAACTTATTGCAGCAAGATATGAAACCCGAGATAAATATTTAGAACCTGAATACGTTGAAGATTTGATCTTGATAATTGGATCGCTGCTGTATATTTAGTTTCTAAAGGTACTGAAGTCATAAGCGACTTTGGCAATTATGATGAGTTTAAAGAAAATGTAATGAAACGAATAAAACATGAGGAACAAAAACCTAAAAAATTAACTCCACCTCGTGAACCAACTCAGCCTCGTGAACCAGAACAACCCCGTGGCTTACTTGGTAGTGTATCATCTTATTTTTCACCGTTTGGTAAGAAAACGGGCAGTGGAATCACTTGCCCCGACAGCTTCGTAGCTGACGTAGATAGATTAGAAGTTCTTGTTGGTGGAAAACGAGCTGGTAATAATTCTCCTGAAATTATTAACGAAATCACATCTATTTGTCAACGATTATTTACCGGCGGCATTATGGATATTAACGTGTATCGGTCTCTCATTAATGATTATTATGGCGATTAAACAGTTAGATATTATTATTATAATAGATGATCATACACGCTAATCAACGCAGACCAATCATGGTCAGGGTGGTAAATGGACAATTACCTGTATACGAGACATTTTACGGGGATGGATTCGGTGATGTTGTTAAGGGTTTATTTTCGAGAATTGCCCCAAAAGCAATACCGATTATAAAGCAGTTAGGCATGAAAGCTACTGATGTTATTCGTGAAAAAGCTCCTGAAGTCGCCGGTAAAGTATTTTTTGCCATCAAAGATAGACTAGCACAATTAATACGACGAAAATCTCAGCCACCAGTAAAATTACCCAGCACTGAAGTGATGCCTGCACGTGTTAGTAAAATAATAAATCAAGCCGCAAATCAAAAACTAGCAGCGATGACAGAGTCATTGGCCGAAGAGGGAGAAAAAAATGTAAAAGCAAGTCTGATGGTGGGCAGTGGTCTTCGTATTAGACGATGACTAATAACATACCATGTTCAAACGTGTATCTAATCTCGCATTTGACGTGGATGCGCCAGTTCTCAAGGATGATTCTGTGCGTGATTATCAATATTATTCTTACGATGCTCGAATGCCAAATCAGCGTGGACGAATAGAATTACAAATTCAAGATACAAGTAGATATTTTTTGCCCTCGGAGGCATTTATTGAAGTCGAAGGTGAATTTGTAAAAATTGATGACACTGAATACGGCGCCAATGATAGTGTTGGTTTTGTCAATAACGGTGTCATGGCGTTGTTTGACAGCGCCATATACATGATTGACGGAAGAAATATTGAATCCATTCAAAAAGATGTTGACGTTGCTACGACTATACTTAGTCTTGCTAGATACAGCGACGATTTTTCAAGATCGGCTGGGCCATCTATGATGTTTTACAAGGATACTTCTAATAATCCTGAATACCGACAATATAATTTAGTACAAACACCGCGTGATACTGCATCTGATCCACAACCAGCTGGAATGATAGCTCGGCCTGGTGCTGCATTTTCGACAATACAAAGTACTAACGTGAATTTCAACTTGGGATTTTCAGCGCGTCGGTCAATGTTGCTGGGAGAACGTAGAAGATTTTCTTGCGCGATTCCATTATCGCACATCTTTGGATTCTGCAGACACGTCCGAAAGGTCATTTTTGGAGCCAAACATACAGCTGTACTTGTCAGGAAAGCAACCGACGATGATGCAATATGGAGATCAGCCGGTGACGCTGGTAAAGTAAATCGAACAAAACTTTCATTGTGAATGCCAGTGATGACTCCAGCGATTACCGTTGAAGAGCGGTTGCTCACTTTTATGAGTAGCGGCGGCAAGTCACCGTTGTCTTGGCTAACAACAACCACAAATGCTATTCAAAGTTCCATTGTTGGTTTATTTACGTGGCAAATAGCATCACAACAAGGTATCTTTGCACCACAACATGTATTCGTTGCGCTTCAAGATACTAGACGAGTAAATGATCAAACACGTAGTTTAATGATATTTGACAAACTAGGTGTTTCCGAGGTGTCATTGCGAATAAACAGTCATCAAGAACCATCCGAGGATATTTTGTTAAATTTTAATCAAAATCATGTAGCGCGTGCATATCATCGACTGATGTCATTTATGGGACGTGATCAAAATGTAAATACTGGTTTACAAATATCACAGTTAGATTTTACGACGCTATATCCGATTTATTACTTTTCACTGGAACATTTGGATTTGTTTAGACAGTCTGTCGTTGATATTCACTTTCGAGCTCGTGTAGCAGAATTACCCGTTGTTAATGGTAGTTACAGAGCAATCGCAGTTATATTGTCCGATAAAGCAATGTTACTTGAAGGTGTTGGTGGTCGCATGAGAGTCGTTGATGCTCCCGTAGAGGATATGCAAACGCTGATTTAAATCAGTACATTTTCTATAAATGTCATATCATCATGTTAGTGTCAGTCTGACCCCGGGTCAGATTAAACGATTACAATCACCATTAGCATCACGATGTGGAACAAAAGTAACATTTAAACACGATCAAATGTCCGGTGCAAATAAATTATCGTTGACCGAGCGTCAGTTTAAGAGATTTAACGAAGCTAAACACGCCAATAAAGGAATACGATTAAATCTTTCCGTAGATGCAATCAAGGATGCTATTAAAACCGGAGGAATATTTCCGCTTCTTGCAGCTATTCCAGCGTTAATAGCCGCAGCCGCTCCAGCTGTTGCAAAAGCTGCCGCGTTATGTGCAGTTGGGACAGCTGCTGGAATGGCATTAAAGAAAGCAACAGGAAAATTATTTAAAAAAAAGGAAACGAAAAGGTCACGGTCTGAGACTTCCAGGGTCTCGACCTCACGTTGGTCGTGGATTAAGAATTCCAGGGACTCAACGATAGTTCCTCCATCGAATTTTGATCTTATCAACGCCGCTAATCAGTTAAATATAAAAAAATTTAGAGGTGTTTTTATGCGTGATCAATTACCGAAAAATCCGGCACTGTCAGAAACAGGTATTATCAATCTTGATTCATCAACGGGGCCAGGCACTCATTGGGTCGCATACGCCATTGATCCACGTGGAATTGTTTATTTTGATTCATACGGGTTGGCGCCACCAAAAGAATTTTTAAAATACGTCGGCAGATTTCAAAATATTCCAATCTGGTATTCAACGCTACCAACACAAACATTAACGGATCCGCCAATATGTGGCCGTGAAGCACTAGCAGTACTTGATGCCGTATCAAGATCAACGAAACCACCTCATAAAGTTGTACATGAATATACATTAAATAATCGCTAATCATATAATGGTAGATATCTACGGAAGACCTGCTACGGCGCCTGGTAAAAAACAACTCAAAATAGATTTATCAGATTACGTTACCAAGGACGACTTTGCTTCGTTGACGAATTTAACATCCGTAGACGCCAATGAAGTCGTTGTATTTCAAGACCAATTTGGAGTTCTAAAAACGAGTAATCTCAAATGGACTGAAATTCTTGGATCAACCGAAGGTAACATTGCAACGTTTACTAACATTGGAACGATCAGAGATTCATCTGTATCTATTACAGGAATTCGAGATGAAATTCGAAAAAGTGTTTCTGATCGTTTAAAATTCACCGGGGGTATTATGACCGGTGCAATTAACATGAATTCAAATAAAATTGTTGCTCTACGATCACCAGACGGTGACGAAGATGCCGCAACGAAGAAATATGTGGATGATAGCGATACCACGATCAATGATAGAGTAAATACACTTCGAGCCGAGTATGACGTTCATGTAGGTGCGTTTAATAATAATCGTAGAAATGTTCAAAAACTTAATAAAACCGCTGAAGAATTCTTTGGAAGTCCACCAACCGTTGACATAAATCTCAAAGATATAAATACAAAACTCAATGATATTATCAGTGGAATTCCTAATATCACTGAAAAAACTAATCTGATTAAAATTCCACACAAACAAATTAGCAACATCACGTACACGGTGGCGTCTGGGGTATCAACGTGGACACCGCGCGATAACAGTCTCGAACATACCGCAGAAGTAACTGGGTTATACAGGTTGTCCATGTATGGTTTGGAAATTACTGCGGCCACTTCATCATCGCCGAATGTATATCATAATCCTCTACTGGTGATGCCAACCAAGGACACCAAAGAAACATTTACGTTGATATCAACGGAAATACCCCCGAGACGTTACTGGTGGTGTCTGGAATTTATCACTGTCTTAGACAACAACTAATGTATAATGATAGACGTTCAGCGATACAGATACGATCAAGTAACAACATGGCAGAATAAATTAAAAACCATCATCTATAATTATACAGAGAAAATAAAGAAATATCGTTGACGTGCAACCGTCGTTGATATTATGGTTTATTCGGTTTCTACGCTAGTTGCTGGAACCGGCGTAGTATTAGCATCGCTAGCGACGATGACGGCGCCGATCGTTGTAACAATCATTGTTTCATCGTCAACATCGATCGCTGGAATATTTAATATAGTCGCAAAAAAGATAAATAGATGCACGAATGAAAAATTAAACGAGTACACGATGAAATTACATACTGCAACGACCGCATATTCCAAATTATCATTGATGATTTCTTCGTCGCTCAATGATGGAATAATATCCGATGAAGAATTCAGTATCGCAATAAAGATATACAATGAAATATTCGACGACAACGTCGTTAATGATGTCGTCGTCGGTGATTTAAAACAATAATAGTATAATAATGTCAACGTTTGATCAGCGATCTCAGGAATTATTACAACAGATCGTCACTAATACTGCTCCGGTAAGAACCACAATGATATCAGCGAGTTCAACTAATCCTGAATTCAGTATTAATTTTCCAACTGCAATACCAGCATCCGAGATAGGTCTAGCGCAATTACGGGTTTATTATAGTTGGCCCAACATTAGGTCGACATCGTCTGGTGGACTACAACCGAATAATTCATTAGTATTTGCAAATAAAAATAAACCCGATGGAACACCAGATTGGCAAGTAGTCAGTGTACCCACGGGCAATTATCAAATAGAACAGATCAATGAAGAATTCCAGCGCAGAATTAAATCCATCACAGGAAAAGAATCAAAGATTGCCATTACCGTCCATGAGCCAACGTTGTCTTCGGCGATCGAAATATTATCGCTGGATTACACCGTGGACATTTATCAATCTTTGATTAGATCAGTGCTAGGATGGCCCGAAATTGAACCAACATATAAAGGTCCACCAGAACCACGCTTGGAAGATTTCGTAGTAACAGTGGAAAAACCAACATATTTTTCACAACTTATCCACGATGATGCTCTTAGAGTTTTTTCTTTTTCAGGAATACCTAAACAGACATTTATTACTGACAATGATGGATTAAAGTACCCTCTAGTAGAAATTACACCAGTAGAATTTAAAGAAACATATGTACCACATCCCAGTGGTATAATAAATCAAAAAATTAAGTTAATTTATAAATTTGATACATTTAAGAATATTTCTGAGGTTTTAAACGTTGAATTTAATCGTAAAATTATTAATTTAGAAAATTTATTATTGTCGCTGTTGCAGTTGTACAACGATGATGTAAGGCAGCAAATTATTGAGGTAATAAAACAGTTAGAAAAAATTACACTAGATGTAAAATTTGTTGATAGAACTGTTATCTTAAGCATGATATATCTTTTAGAAAGACCATACAATGAAGATGTACTTGCATTTCTTGATCATTATAAAATAACACGAAAACAACTTCAAACATTTGTAATACCTGAATTTGATATAACTGAGTTAAAAAAGAAACTTAATCGCATTATCGACGATTATTTTCCTCAAATCCTCGAATCATGGAGAAAAGTAGCCCCACCGGCAAATATTCTCAGATATAACAACGACCCATATGGGGGCGGCCGTCATGTCGCCCCGGGTATCGTTAATATCACATCAACGATCGCTGTCAATCTAGTATGTGATGCCGTCGACGGCAGTTATCAAGTGGACACTGATAAATCCAATCAAGCCCAACAAGGATACATTCTCTACTCATTTACACCTCAAGTCCCTCCAGGTTATTTGATTGTATCAGAACCAATCAATGTTGTTTATCTGCGATGTCACAGTCGTCTCTTATCACGGATAAATTTCAAACTTACTGACCAGTCTGGCCACTTGCTCGATCTTAGGTCGGAGTCGCTAAATATAAACTTGTATGTACGCTCATAAATGAGCGTCATCGTAGAAAACACCAAGCAAAAAAAAAAAATGTCAAAGAGAACGTCAAGGATAAAATATTTTTTATGTTGGGCCGTGATACAACAATTATTTTTTTACGGTTTAAAATCAGCTGGGACAACTTTACAAGTAGGTATTCTAGCTTCGTCGTCGGTGTCACTGGTGACGTTGTCACTGACGACACAGTCACTAGTGACGCAGTCACTACAGTCACACTCAGTGACATCTTTAGCCAGTAATTCTTCCACGTCTTCGTTTATCAACTCAGTCATCGCCATGATATCTTTCAGCTGTTTTATACGAGCATGTACGAGCCGCTTCGTTTTGTATTCGTGAGATAATTCTAACCTAACCCACTCGATGGCCCGTGAAAGAGGAACAAATAATTTCACCTGCGTATCAGTGATTGCCACCAGCGATCGTAACATCGCCTGTTGGATTGTCTTTATAAATCTATAATCGGCGGGTAAGGTGTATCTATTTTCTGATCTCCGAAATTGTAATGATTCAAAATCACTCATTATTTTTTCAGGATCAAGTTGGTCAGATATTTTCACGCCGCTGTGTTGTAATTTCTTATTAGCAGAAATAATTGATGTGATGTTTTCGTGGTTCATTATTTTATATATTATAAATTATTTGTTTAAATAAAAATATATTTCTGAGTAAATATTTCTGAATAAAAATAA
>JAECUM010050303.1:0-13207 GCA_016617855.1 Megalonaias nervosa | reverse complement strand
GGGCCAAAACACTGCAAACTAGAATCATTCTTAGAGCACCAAGAACTGATCATACCACCCCACATCCTCATGAATACCACCCCACCACTTCACAAACTCCACTGGCTGCCTGTTCGCAGTAGAATCAAACACAAAATTTCTTCTCCGTGATAAATTTCATCGACTGCCTCTTTTCCAAAATACCTCTCTGATCTAGCTCTTGCTAGAAGCGTGCGCTCATCATCTAATACTCGTATTCTTAGCATTCCCAAGGAAAAACTAAGTCTTATTGACAGTGTTCATTTGCATATCAGGGTCAAGCTACTTGGAATGTAGCCTCGTAATCTCAGACGCAAAGAGACCATGTGATATACAAGAGTGCTTACAGGACATCATTTCCACCATCAAGAATAAGTTTGACATTCATCCATTTGTCATTACTTTTAGATTGAAACTCATTTTGTGTTTTTAGGTTGTTTTTCATAAACCCATTTATATGTTTCATGTTGTTGTTATGTGTAATATTTCTTTTGTTTTTATAGTGTTTGTGAGATGATTTCGTGTGTTTTATGTTGTATGTATTTGTAAACTGTTCTTAGGCCCTTATGTGTTAACTTGATGTTGTGAAGAGCCTAGAGCTTTTTTAAAATATTAAGCGCTCTGTTAAGTCAATATTACCATCATTATTATTGTTATTATTAATAATATTATTATTATTATCATCATCATCATCACTATTATTATTATTTAATAGTAGTAGTGGCACTAGTTGTTTATAATACAGAATGTCTTTGAATGAATTCACAATAATACAAAAGTAGTGTCTTCGTCCAAAATGTTAATGAGCACATTGCAATTCCAATGAATAATTTATACATAAACGATTTCTCTAAAATTATATCTGAGCACAATGAAAACCTCTGCTTACAGATTCCCAATGACTAATATTAAAACAGGAATTATTAAGTTTTTTATCTCATTCTTATATACTATCACCAGGCCTATGACACAATAGTATTTTCTGGAAAACTTCATTGACTTGTAAACAAGGTCAGGCTTCTAAAACATTCTAAGGTCGTAAATAAAGGTAGACCATGAACTCAAATATCGGTAAGAAACTTATTTAAAATTTATAAACATGAATATAATCAAGTACACATAAAACTATATCATCAATCATGGACAATAATCAAGCGCAAAATATAAATTAAATACACATAACAATAGGTTGACCAAAGCTGTCGTGCGAGAATAGTTTTAGTCGCGAGCAACATACATATCAAGATGCCTTTTCAATAGCCATATTAATATGATCGGTCCATTTAGCATCAGAGGATAATGTTAGTCCAAAGAGACTCTGACTTTTAACTGGAAGCAAATGCATATTATGAAAAGAAAACTTCGGTTAGGAAAAGTAGGTATGCCTGTTTGCGGTTGATAACTTGTCTTTTATCGAAGCGTTAAAGGTACCAAGAAAGTCTTTTTCCAGTGCATTAAGATTTTGATGATCATTGTTTATTATCCTTTCTACATGTAAGGAATCCATATAAGATGTCGCAAGAGAAGTATCGTCAGCAGCATCGCAAAGCGAGATGAAGTCGTCGGCTATATCGCTGACACAGTAAAATAATAGTTAAGGCCATATCACTGAACCTTGAGGAACCTCAGACGCAACTTGACATTTTGATACCGAAGTTCGATAGAAAACTTTCTGGTAACGGTTTGATGAGTAGCTTTCGAGCCGTCATAGAAGTTTACCGACAATTTCATAGTTTTGAAACTTATAAACTAACCATTTAATCAATACACTATCAAAATCTCTATTGACATCAAGCAACGGTAAATACGTGATGGCATGAGCTAGCTTTCACTGTACGGGGAACATGATGATTTCAACGGATTTATTGGTTAATATTTGCAAGGGTACATATATTTCTTCAAATATAGTTTTAACATTTTATGACTAATTTGAATGGATCATGCGGCTTTATTTACGTCAAGACCGCTTATTGCATTTATAATTGCAGTCGCATAAGTTGATAAATGTAGGGAAGATTTCCATTCGCCAGAACATAATAATGTGATCATAGCCGATTGATTTTATTTCTGTATAAACTGTACGGAGAACTAGTTTATACTTCTAAAAATTGTTACGTGTCTTAGGCTCGTACAAAATAACAAAGAAAAGAGTGAAGCCAACAAGCTTTATAAATTTTAACATAATAATTTATTTCCCTAGAAAACAAGGTAAAAATATGAAAAAGGACTTACGGTTTGCGAATCTAATCCAAAAATTAATCCTAGAATGAATAATATAAGTTCTATCATTAAAAAGTTCTAAATGAATCAAAGATCGAATCCCAATGAAGTTCCAAGATGGAAGGCGATGACGTCTTCTATATCCTGTATAGTGTTGTTGTGTCAACAGTTCCTTATTTAATTTTATGAATCAAGAATAATATTCCGGCTTTAGAATTCCGAATAATTTCCAATAATGCATTTGTCCAAGAATTTGATGAGCACTGGTATTGTCCAGGGAATATAAACTATTAAATCCAAAATATAGAAGAATTTTAAATCAAACTGACATCAACATTAAAAACACCTTGAGCTCTAAAGGTGTAAACTACGACTGACTATTTCACTATAAAATATCTGTTTTAACCCTTAACTAAAACGCAGTTTAGACCCCGTGATCACTTTAGTCCGAACAACGCAGTAAAATAATATGTCAGTTAGCACGTAGGTTAGTATAGCCTCAGCTAAGAATCAATGATTCCCATACTGCAAATGAATTTTAAAAAAGGTTGTTTACAACAGAGCTGACGCAAGCCAAGAATGACCTTGATTACGACCAATGATTTTCACTCTGTGTTTACCAATTTTGAACCAAGATCAGGAACTATGTCAGCTAAAAATACAATGTAGCAATAGTGATTATTTACTAGAACTGAACTGAATTTTCTACAAAAAAAGTCAAATCCAGTGAATAAAGTTATCATTACAATAACAAATAAAATAAAATAAAAAAGAATTTAAAACTAACACAAGTAATTAAATTACATATACGTAACAAAAGTGATGTTGATATGCATTATGTTTCTCAGATGTTTGGCTGACAAAATCTGACGAAAGGAATATTTATCTTGGGAAAAAATTAGGAACCGCTGATTTCGATTGGTCAGTTAAATTAAGGCGTACACCTTGGAAGTTATGTGAATTTAAAAGTAACGACCTTGGTCGAATTTCTTTAATCCAAAATTTCCTAAGATAGGATAAGGTTTGGCTCCGGGGAAGCTAAAGAAGAGTGCTTTCCTCGTTAAAACAAGTAAAAGGGACCAGGTGGCTGTCTTGAGGGGAAAGACAGGCTATAGTGCTAGGACGCACGATTTGTGAGAAAAGAAAACAGCATTAAGGTACGCAATTTTAATTTTGTGTAATTTTCTATTTTGTTTGGTTTGCTTTATACAAATGTGTTTGATATGACTATGATCCATACTATGTATCGTTTATTCAATTTCATGGAAACATGTTGATATGCTAGAGTTGTTATGCAATTTATTTCTTTAATTTACAGTTACTAGTTCAATGATAGAACTGACGGATTGCATGCGATCCAAATTTTCAGATGTGTAAGATTTCATAGGGTTATATGAATTAATTTCTTTTGTCTGTTAGGATGATAATGATTATCGTGAGTTAATGATAACTGCATATTTATATATGATTTTGAACTGCTTAAAGAAACTTGTAGGTTAGGGATTACTGTGAGCTAGAATTTAGTGAATCTTATGCAATAGTAATCGAGCATGTAACTTATTGAGTGGAACTGACTGGTTAGATGTAAGGAATCATATAGTAGCGTATGCAGGAATGTACGGCAATGTTTTTATACATCGCCCAAGTGGTAATTTATGGTCAATCACTGCTGTGAAGCGAGAGCGAGGATCTATCTAATTAGGTCAGACATGGATGTATATTACATGGCTCATTTGCAAGGACCGTTAAGATCACCTTATGTCAGACTTTATGCAGTGTGGATAGCTAGTTATGCTTCTGAGTAACGAAAGTGAGAGAATTTTATATACGGATAGGTGGTGATACATATAGAGATTTAGTGGTAATCTTGTCATTTTAGGAAACAGCTCTCCCTTGAACAGACGGGATATTCCGAAAGACGGAAGTCCGGAAAGAAAAGAAGAGTTGGAGTAGAAAGATCAGAGGGAGAACAAGTATACACGTGTAGGTGGGGAGACGTGGGATACACGGCGTCAAGAGAGGAAGCGACGCAAGGTGATGCAAATCAGGCGTGGACATTGCGCTCTTTTCACCACTCGTTACCATGATGAACGAATCCGTAATTGAACACTACTATTAAATTCCATTAATGTAAATATGTTGAATTGAAGTTGCCAATTTTAGTTTATGTATTAATTAATTAAAATTTATCTTATTTTTCTTGTTTACGGGGGCTCGTATTATATTATTTCTTCTCAATAGTCTTGCTCAGTTCTCTGTTGACGTTCTATCTATCCACTCACACCGGGCAATAACATCGAGGGAGGTCATCCTATAGATATCGATCTCCAAATCTAATTAACCATCCCTCTTTCTAAGAGGGGGACGTTACAATTAGACTATCAAGGCTGCAGGTGCTAATCATTCAGAAAAGTTTACAGAAAACACATTTAGCACAGAAATGAAAGACTCAGTCCAATCACATATGAACCGACATTTTCTGGACATAGAAAAAAGTATGTTGGGTTTAGGCTTCATTTATGTCGTAGCAACCAGACAGGCATGCAACATTCTGCGTTTGTAAGTGTAGATTTGAAGTAGAAGGGGGCGACGACGACGAAGATGATGAAGAAAGGGTATGGAGGACGTTATTTGCTGTTTGTTGATTTTAACGGTACTTTCAGCATTGTTTGGCTATTATATGATAACGAAGTAATGGGACTTAAATGTCTTTCTCAAAGACACACCGGAGCAGCAGACCCAGCCTGATCTGGGCGGGTATCGAGCACGCAATCATTGGATTTCGAGTCCGACGCTCTTCTAAATGAGTTACATCGAATCCACAGTACAGGAAAAGAAATAAGCAGTAGTAGAAAGAGAGATAAAATACAAAGGCCATGACTTGTTGCTAAAGCACATTCAGAATAAATAAGCCCATATGAGTGAAAATGACCATGGATAGAAGATATCAGAATCAAACTCTGAGCTATGCAATGGCCTACTGAATCAGCACGTAAACGGCTGAAATTCGACAGAAAACCTGACTAATTTGTTAAGTAATTACGCCCGTCTTGTCTGATTGTTAACTCTTCTAAGATTTTTATATGTGTCAGGAAGGTCATTTAGTGCTCAACATTAACATTTAGAGGAAATACTGAATTGCTTTTGTTCAACAAAGATGCCCGAGGGGTCAATAATTGTTTAATCACTGAGAATATCAAATGTTCTTAACCTGCTTCATCATTACGTAGTGACCGTAACGAAACCACGCCCGAACCGCAAAGACGATAAACGAAACTGGGGGACTATATTCCATTTTAAATTTGTAACCGTTGTTAAAACGGTGTCTCATGAGATTTTCATAACAGAATAGAGAATAGTGCAGTTTATGAGTCAAGGAATCGCCATCCGTTGCCAATTTAATTTTGTCCCCGGGGGGGGGGGGGGGCTGAACATGGGAATTGCTGACACAACTTTCGGTAGTGCAAAGATCTTGTCTGATCTGAGCACACTCTTTCGTGTTTGTCACTGTCTCAAATTTCAAGGCAACAATAACTGCCACCTGACTTCTCCAACGAAATTTGTGATATGCATGTTCCAGAACATTACCTGATAATATCTGCCCGATCTCAAAGACAGCTTGTCATATGTCCTAACGCCTGTTGATCAATATGTTGATCGACGCCCCCAGTTTGACAGAACATTTCATGGATCTGAGCGAAAAATCCATAGCTTGTACCGAGGCCTTCAATTTTTCAAACTCCCCATATTAGTCGCTTAAGTTATAACCCGTGATGGTAGAAACATGGCAAAGAGAATTTATATAAAAAGGAACCTTCTAACACCCCAGCGCAATGGTTTGGGACTTTTCAGCACCCCCAGCGCAATGGTTTGGGGCCTTTAAGCACCCCAGGGCAATGGCTTGGGACCTGTTTTGAAGATATGCGATAAATACAATACCATAGACGCAAAAGCTAACATTCATTTTTGCAATTAATATGCATCTTTACGTAATTGTATCATTATTATTTGGAGGGTTTTTCAACCTAAAGAACCTTTTTCAACAGCCAGCGCTTTCCTTTGCGACAATCATACTCACTTGAATGATGTATATCCAAGCACAATATGATTAAAATCAACTGTCCTAACTGAAGATCTGACAGCCACCGCTTTGGAGTCATATTCTAGTGACTTTTAAATTTGCCAGTGGAAATGCATCTTTCAGAAATCTGAAATTGAATAAAATCGTTCGTCACACGTTGATTTTCTTCAGCCACACTGCTCAGAATCCCAAACGCAAAGGTATAAGACTTCATATGATTGGCTGATAAAATTAGCAATTTTGGTAATAGCATATGTCACGAGAACATGACCTCTATGAGGTCACTGTCAGATTTTCCTTTAAGACAGTTGTGATATAATTTAATCCGATTGATCCAAATACGTTCTTGTACTCGTTTTTCCAGGATAACTTTTTAAAGTATAATCTGAAAGAAAAGTACCAATGATAATGTTAATTCAAAAGGACTAACTAGATGTCATAAAAAGTGTCCGATGTTAACTTAACTTAAACTTGCCATCGCTGATCAGATAACAGATTTGCACATGTTGCCAATTTGCGAACTACGTTCAATACCTACGTATTATCGTATAAATGAATGCAGACCCGCATACTTCGTCGTCATACTCATCCGTATGGCCATATGTGTGGGTAATTTTTCATCCGTTAGTCTTATAGGGGATTTGATTCAGTTATGTTGCCATTTGTTTTAGGAAAGAATTCATATTACACGAACCCTTATTAAACTCCAGTATTTATAATGCTTTCCTGACACAATGTGTCATTATTTCTTCTTTTCTTTTGTTTTTAGTTAGTTTCTCTTACTTAAACAATTTTCAAACCATTCTAACAGATTACCGCAAATTCCATTTTTTCAGTTCAAATACAAGACCATTGTGCCATTGGCGTCTAGCGCGTGATCCAATTATTCCCATAAAGGAAGGCGTTGAAAATATGTCACCCTATTTCAAATTACAATGAATGTGCAACATTTCGTAATAAACCCATTTTACGTTCCACCATTATGCGAATATGTATATGAAACGAAAACAAATGTACCGTCCGTACTCGCTTATAAGTCGAGTCCCGATGCAAACCACATAAATCCTGATCTGCCGTTGCATAATGTACCGGCAGGTCAGATTATGTTGTTTATTCTACTGATTACTCTTCATTATGTACTGTGGTGTTTGCAGTTGGACTCAGCTTCAAAGCCGTTATAGATGGTATGTACCTTTATGTTAGAAGAGAGAAGCCTGTCTTGCTCATTGCATTTTTATTTCGTTTTTACATCACAATTCTTATCTTCCAACCAACGTTTTATCATTTCATAGAAAGCAGAATATTACTAAAATTCTTGAAGAGTCTCTAAGTTATTATATCGCTAACATGTTAGCAATTGACTCTCCAATGATATTAACAAGGAGAGAAATATTGCTGACAATGTGTACATTTGTTTATTTAGGTTCATAGTGGTCAATGGCGTTGGGACACATAACAAGCAATACTCTGTTTCTATCGCAATAAAACCAACAATGACGTCATGACGTTCGTTATAAGTACTCATTAATCATGTCCAAAGTAACCTGTATGATTTATTGCTATTTTTATTTATTGCAAACAGCATTTCAACACCTGATTATAAATATCTAAGATTCACATTTGCATAACATTTGAAGAAAATATAAATGATGGCAGGGTTCATGTACATTAGATACTTCTCTTATGTTATATGAGAACATATCAATATTAAAATTATTATGCGCTAGCCTTTACCGGTCACTGCAATCTCGCCTCTGTTGGCGTGGGTTCGAGTCTCGGACTCGGCTGATGTGGGTGTGCGAGAAAGTTTGCCAAAAACTTCCAGAAGGTTGGTGGTTCTTACAGGCTCTTTCCCCACCATTTATACTGGCCGCAATGTATAGACTATAATGCGCTGAAAATTGTCGTTAAACCCAAACCAACAACAAAAAGCTAAAAGCTACATGTTGTTTTGTTTCAGGCTATTAAACTATATGCATTGATAATTAGCACAAGAAAACTTGTTCATTGTTATTAGAACATTATCGAATTTTGTGGCGTTTTCTAAAGAAGGACAATGCATCCAACACGTTGTTCTATCATTTAGGAGAATTGCGGCAACAAGAGAGGGTTGAGGAACTACACCTACATACACCATATGCCATGTTCGCTTTCACCAGCGTCAACATCTTATCGTTGTGATTACATTTCAAGGCAGTGAAACTCAAATGAATTTCCTGATAGTACCACTAGCATACAAAACAGATTTTAGTAGTGCTGAGTGAGATTAAGCAACATCTCTACGAAAACGAGTTAAAATTAGTATGTTATACTGCAGCAAAATTGAGCATCTTGTGTACTCGATTTCTTGCGACATTTGTCTTCAGGTTACCTGAGCTTGTTCATAATCAATAAATTCATGTATCCTATTTTGTTTTGCTTTGTTGGGTCAGATATTTAAAGAAATACCAGAAGTCCGTTATCATATGATTTTGAACCCTCTAAGTCTCCAGAGAGTTATACACCAACAACGTCACTACAGTGTTCATTTGGTTTCTTGCTTTACTGCACAGCAACACAAGTAGGTTATTTAGCGTCGAGGCAATTGGAGTAAAGTGACTTACCCAAGGTCACACCACGGTAGCTGCCCCAGGCTGGTACGATGGTAGAATTCGATCCCGCACCCTTTCGGACCTGAGCCCTGAACGATAGCCATTGAGCCACAGCGGCTAACAGAATATTGACTCAAAGCTTACATCGTTACGGAACATACAAAAGTCAAAGGTCGAGGGTTCTATAAATACAGTTTTACTGAAATAAATGTGCACTTTTGTTCCAAGCAATTCTTTCTTTATATTTGCCGATATGTCGTAACAAAAAAATTGCAGCTAGAAATCATTGCTCTTGCCAATAACCATATGATTCTGAATCAAGTACGAACATAGGTACCGATATAATAAAGCAAATTACGGATTTTGTGTTTCCTGGGAAAATCCTCGCTTACTTCTCCTTTCTTTCCTAATTATTTGCCGTGAATCCTAATTATTTGCCTTCACTATGATAGTCGTAAACGAATTCCTTCTGGTCATACAAAAGAATTGTAGATTTAATCTTAGGGTTAACTTAAGAGCTTGTGACTGGGTGTTAATGTTTCTAATCGTTGCAACCGACATTTAAACAGAGACGAGTTCCTTTTTATGTTGACCTGCAGATGTGTAATTCACAAGGACAAACTCAGACCAACTGTTTAAACTTGTCTTTGATGGATTATCAATGCTTTGAAACTTGTAGGTGTTGTACGATTTCGGAGATTGCACCAGGAGTAGTAACTAACATCAAAGAGCACATTTTCAGCCAAATGCTAACTATGTTTTAATGATCATGTACCATCTTGGTGAATAGTCTACCTGAAATCATTATATAGTTATATCATTAGGCGTTTCTAATATCTACCCGTTGGTAAGTAATTATTTTGGCTTTTCTTCTCCATTAACTTTTTAATGGCCTTTGAATTATTATCACTTGTTCAGTCAACTGAAACGCCGTTTGATTTCTAGCTGTCAGTGGGAATAAATAGTATACATACAGAAGAAAAACAGTTATGGAAGAAGGAGGAGGAGGAGGATGAAGAGAAGGAGAAGAAACAGAAGGAAAAATCCCCTCTAGCCCATTCCGCTTATAAAATACCATGTATTAGACCCATTCAAAAAACTACTTTGTTTAAAGACATAAACAAAACTCTGTTCATTACTATTTTAATTCTGGTGAAAAAAAAAGATGTTTAAAACAAGAAATTGTAATCACAGAAGAAAATATACCTTTGTGAGAAATCCAACTTTAGATAATGCATCTAAGTTTGTTATTTATGGACTGAAAACACTTAAAGTTTAACATAGAGCCTTTAGTAGATGTTTAAGTTCAAGTGCAGATCAAAGTAAAGTTGGTGATACGTACATGATGGTACGTCAGACTCGCACATATTTCATGACAAGGACGAAAGCATGAACAAACACTCACTTGGGCACCCTCACATTTTTTGTACCAAACAAACAATCCTTGATAGGAAATGAAATCATGCAATTGACAGATTCGTCACGCTCATATTAAAACATTTAAGGCACTAAAATAGTTCTAAGACAGGTTAAACTATCGACAATTTGTGCAGTTGCTTTGTGTCGTTTGAATGATTTTCACATACAATCCGTGACTAAAAGTTATTAATTTAAATTTTTCTTTTTCCTGTGTCAGCAATGAACCATTATAAGCACATCGGTGACATCACTAAAACAAGTGTGTTTCTTTCATCTGTGTTAGCCTTTATTTTCCATTATGCTGCCATAGCCTTTATTTTCCATTACGCTGCCATATCATTACAAGCAGGAAAAGTGCAATAAATGTGGATGTCAATGAGTGCAAGTTTTGCAAGATATATGTCATTATTTTTAAAAACGATCTGGGTTGCAGAAAATAATTGGGGCAGTTTTGGAGACCTGTTACATTACGTGTTCATGTTACATTGTATTTCCTGAACAATCAGAAGGCCTACCGTATTGCCCATTATAGCTATGATATCAAAATGGTGGAGATAATACTTTTGCGCGTATTGGATTTTAACTCTTGGTAAATTATTTTAAATTAATTATATATTTTATAAGTGTTTACTTTTGGTGCTGATTCTTCCACCAGTTTAACTCAAACATGTGATCTACACAGAATATCGTATACACATTAATACATTTATTTTTGGCGTCTCAGATGTATATCTGAACTATAATATTTTAATCTGATCAAAGCTAATTTATCACTGAGAGTTCCATTTGGTTTAGGCGGGTATTCAATCCCAAACACAAAAACTTTGCATTCTTGACACATTTCCAAGAGAGATCTGGAATACCCTCTAATCTGACAGATTTTTTTCAGTGCTGATTAATGTGGTGATATAACAACGCTTATCTAAAGCTCATGTATTTTATCTTTATTCGTTTCTGGGCCACATGATACCCCTCGAAACCGCAAAGTCACATAGGGCTAACCACAACACTGAAATCCTGCCCCTTGGGGTTAAACGTTAGACCCTACTGATCCAGCAACGCATTAATACGAGTAGCACTTTCTCAGACCTATCGAGTTAGTAGCTGGTGTCATTAAATCCAGGCTCCATCTGAAATTTAGTACGTGTATAGTTGTTTTGTTGAAAAGTGCCATTCATCTTCTTATTCAGATTCACTGAAGTTGTTGTGTTTCTCTCCGATCTCAGATTATAAATGAATGATTCTCTCCTGAAGAAGATCGTGTATTCAACATTCTAAGATTTGTAACTTAAAGGAGACCAGAAATCAATGGAAATATAGAATAATAATAAAAGCACTATAGAAAAAAACCTTATTCTGAAGTATCATCTGTGACCGTAATGCCAATAGTTAAATATTGGCATATCTTCAAGGCGCTGAATTTCCGTGACCTCGTATGCAAAATTTCCGCGCCTATTCGGTTACTTTCGTGATGTGACGTCATAGTAGTGACTCCAGCATCCCGACTGGCAGTTGCCAGCGTAAAAGACAATGCCGTTTTGCGTTGTTTACGGGTGTAATGCCACATTAAGAAAAGCCTGTGGGCAATTTTTTTTTTTTCTTTTCCGAAAGATAAAGACATAAAGAAAGTATGGATACATTATTGCAAGCGAGTCTATTTCAACATCATACAGCACTCTGTGCTCATTACATTTCTCAAAGGAATGTTACGAGTGGGATCCTGAAAAAATGGCCGATCTAGGATACGCAAATGCTAGGCCTAGACTAAACGTTGGCGCTGTTCCAGACATACCGTTGGATATTTTAAATCTTGGGAAAAGTGTTAAACATGTGCGTTACGAAAAAAGGCAGAAGGACGAGTAAGTTACCACAAAATGCAACAATCAATTCACAGATGTTTTATCTACACCAGCAGTATGGGCGCCCGCAGGATTTTTTCAAGGGAGGGGATCAGTCAGTCACGGCCGGGAGAGTTAGTATAAGAAGCAATCTGAAACTAAAGCTAATGTATATTAAGCGTTTTCAACAGAATCTTGTGACGTATTTTCAGCTTCATTTGCATGATTAAACTTGTCGGAATTTATATATATATATATATATATATATATTTGCAGTATGATTGGGAGGGGTCACGTGACCCCAGTTGACCCATGCTGCGGGCGCCCATGACCAGCAGTGCTAAAACAAATTCGATAGCCCGACACCCTGGGTCCCTCTAATTTTAGTTTGTTCCCATCCTGTATTCAAAGTGAGGTGCCCGTCGGTCTTGTCGAAAAAAAAATTGTTTGCCTGAGGAAATAAGTAAATGTATTTTCAAGACGTTGACATACATGCCATAACACGGCACAATCTAATTCAAATCACCGCTGTCCTAGGTGAAATTGAGATCTGATTTTAATGAAATGGAAGCTTTGCTAAAAATAAGATTCTAAACCCATGACACGGTCGTGTTTCGAGAAAACACAATTTTCAGTAATCTTTAAAAAAAAATTAAAACATTTTTTTTAAAAATACAACAAAATAAAAACCCTTTCAATCTATGCCGGTTACATGTAGTACGTATAAACGGTGATCTGTAGTGATTCGAACTGATATAAAACTATCCCTTGGGCAGTTTAAATAGCAGCGATTAAAAGAAAAGAGGTCAGGTATAAAATCAAAGTTGACATTAACTGGCTGACAATAGAAATGGGGGGGGGGAGGAGGCGACTGTTGACCCCCACCCCCTTGCCCCAATGTGAAAGCGCTCAAGAGACGCGCCATTTCTCCTTGTGATACGCCTTTTAATCCCAGAACAAGCCCCTGTTTTCATATTCTGGTCAGCTGTGGCTAAACTGCAAAATAGCTGAAGTTTTGACTTAATTACACAAGCAATAAA
>JAECUM010050301.1:0-24157 GCA_016617855.1 Megalonaias nervosa | reverse complement strand
GGGACAGTTTTTATGCACAAATTTAATGTTGCATACACCTGCCTAATGTCACACTTCATAAACAAAATAAGATACAAGAGTGAGGTCAAAAAGGTTCATATTTTTGGATAGGTATAATAAAGCAAAACATATGAATATCATTCACTTGACCTGTCAAGTCAATAGAATTTCATAGAATAAGAAGTTGATGCACCCCAACCCCAAATTTATACTTGCATTTTTCATGTCCGAAGGCTAAGTGAGAACACATGATGCTCGCAGTGCAATCACAAGCCATTTCCCTGAGTAATAATTTTGAAAAACATTGTGTACTTAGAAGTTTGATGTAATTAAAAATAGTTGTCATCAAGGCAGGTTTTTTTTATAGATATTCTACTTGCCTTGAAGCAACGTGTCTACTGCTATAAGTGGCTAGCTCTGCTTCAAAGCCGAAAATTGGTATTTCACTGACTACATACTATGCAGTGACTACATGAGGTGAATGTGCCTCACATCAGTTTCAAGAACAACACAAGCCGGAAAGACCAAATCCCACCAAAAATCCATATCTTTAAAAGTCACACCATAGCCTTAAGTTTAGAAATTTGACAGAGGCCAATTTACGAAACTGTTACTACCACTTAACTGGTAGTATGTTCTCTTGTCGATGGAAGAAATACATTGAAAAATTGTGAAGTTTTTTTGCAGTCAGCACAGATTGCAGTCTGGGGGTGTAGATTTTGAAGTCAGTACAGATCCCTGTCAAAAGTTTTGTTTTTACTGTTAGTACAGATCCTGGTCTTGTGTGTGTGTGTGTAGGTTTTCAGTCAGTACAGATCTCCAATCTGGTCATGAAACATCTTGAGTAAAAAGATTCACAATTTAAAATTTTGAATACATTTAAACCAAGTGTTTAAAAGAAATCATGCAAATGTTTAGAAATATCGTATCTTTAGTATACCGGAAGACCTCGATTATTGTTTTAAAATACTAGGTTTCCTCAACGATTTCAGTTCTTATCCTCAGACAATTTTGTAACTAAGGGACTAGGTCACATGGATTTAAAAAAATTAAAATCTGCCTTTCAACGCCCTTGAATATGGATATAATCTATTTGTGTACTGGTCATTGAAAGACAAAATAAATTTAGTTACTGTACGAAAAGGTTGTGCTAGGTGAAAACATAATTGATTAATTTCTGAAAATCTATAGCAAAATCCCCATCCACTGATTCACTTCCCTAGGAAGACCATCTGGTACGTGCCAGAGTAGCTTCAAGCAAGTCCACAGATTCAAGCACATACCATTGCAAAGACAAGCATTTCCTAATTTGCAAACATATGCCCGAAACCAAATCTTTCAGAAGTTCGACAACGTGAGTAAACTACACGATCAATCAGAATTTAGGATGTGGAGTCAATAATATAATCTCTGTTCTGACATGCAAGATAAGTGTCATTCAATATGGTAGCGAAACCATTGATTTCAGAAAGCAAATGAATAATCACAAAAGCCACATTTGCAACAAAATGAACGCGAAAGTCTCCAACCACTATAACTCTAATGGACATTGAGACGAATCCCTCGAGATGTTACCGATTGAATCAAACCTGGCTGGACATACATGGAATGCACACGTAAGGAACTATACTGGATACTACAATTGAAAACTCATGGGGAGTTTTGCCTAAATGAAAAAATCTAACCTTCCCGTTGCAGTCATATCAAACTACAGTGAGTTATCAGTTTTTCCCCGACATAAATTTTGCGCGATTTTTACCCAGGTGGTTACATTTTTTAATCACTGTATTGTCTTTATTATTATTATTATTATTATTATTATTATTATTATTATTATTATTGTTGTTGTTGTTGTTGTTGTTGTTGTCCCGATATACAATTATCTTAACATTTTTCCTTCAGAAACTCCTAGATATAATTTATTTACCAAATCTTGTAGAGGGCGTTAATCTTTGGCCACTCCCTGTTTCCGTCCTTTGTTTACAACTTAGAATTAGGTGGAAACATATTGGTTGGCTTGGTGACAGACACACAGACAGACCCACTCCTCTATTATTTCAGCACAACTTTGTATTGTTTTATCTCTCCTGATTGAAATTGACCCTTGTAAGGGTGAAAAATTTTGCAGAGATGTCGTAGTACATTATGTTTGGGTCATCGTGACACATACTTATTAAAATTGATGTAATGGCTAGAATCGCCCTGGCTTGGTAGTTGGTAATAATTAATGTGTTCTGTTTGGGGCATAAACTGAGTTTTAAATAGGCTCCGCTTGTTAAAAGTTAGACCAGACAAGGGATGCGATGTTAACGCTAGGTCATAGTAGCAAAGTGTCCAAAGTGACATGCAGCAGGAGAGAATATTTTGGAAATTGTGGTCTGTGAGAAACAGGCGTCATAAGGTGATATTTTCAAGAATAGTTATTAATAACGGCGGATTAGAAAGAATGTTCTGACTTTTATGGAACTGATAGGAATTCTGTCGGGTAAAGTAGTAATCCTGATTGGCTAAGCTAAACGAGTGTGTGTGTGTGTTCCCAGATATATAGATATATCCGAGGGTTTTAAAATAATCTCCCTCGTGAAATTAATCAGTATAAGTTCTGCAAGGAGGCAAGAAGGTGACTCCGGGAAAAAATAAGTATTTCTCGGAAGACTGATTGTCCCTAAAGACGAGTGTCAGAAGTTGAGGACATAGGGAATTCTCTGATGTTAAGCGAGCTAGGGATCGGATAAAGTACGAGGTTAGTCTCAAGTGCACTTAATATATATTCATTTGTAACTATTGTTGAATTTATTCATTTTAAATCCACTTCAATTGTTCCTTGAGTTCAGAATTATAAGTGCATGTTTTATGAGTCAGGTTGTAAGAATGTATTGTAATATCTCGTTATATGAATGAATTCAGGTTTAGAGTTTTGGTGTGTAAAAGAAATCATATAGTAAGATTTCATGCAATTCTTCTGACGCAAATTGTGTGAATATGTAAACTATCTGTTTTAAATGTGTTGCGTACTCCTCCAGCTTTGTTGGGGTGGGTTGTATGGTTTTGGTTATCGTTATCTAGAGGGTGATCGCCGACAGTGTAATTTGCCCGGAACGAGTAAATATCAATATAAAGTGTGAAACTTATATATGGAATAGATAAAGATCAGAGCAGATATATAGAACAGAATGACACGAGCCCCCGTACATGTACAACAATAAAATTTACTCAAAAATTCATAAACAATAAAATTCATAAACAATTGTGAAAATGCATTACATTAGGAAGATACACTTCTCTTCGGAATTAAATTATTCAAAGGAATTTCAAACTCAAATATTCTTATACAAATAGTCGATCTGTTAAGCGATAGAATTAATTCATCATTAAATCGAGTGAAAAGATCGAAATCACTGCCTTGAACAGATTCATAACCTGATGGTTCTGGTTCAGTCCAAATTCACTGCGACTGTTCTTTGACTTACTTGTGCCTGTAAGTCTGGGTCCATTCCACTTTCCCTTTTCCCAAATTCTCAGGTGTCCCGCCTCTTTGTGTGGTCACTTTGGTTTTGTAAGTACGTGATACGTCACGTGGATACTTCCCGTGGATACGTCACGTGGAGCTATTTCACCTTCCAAAAGTAAACAAACGGTGACCTAAGTATTCTGTTAGGTACCCTACTGGGAAGAGATCATACTTTCTCCTCTCGTTAACGTCAGATAAGTTCTATCGGAATTCAAACAGATACCAACAGCCATCTGGTCTAACTAAACACGGCAGACCATAAACAAACCTAGTTTCCTAAGATTAATGTACTTCCTACTAGCTATTTCAACTGGCTTACAGTAACAACACCCCGAGACATCAGTTCCGGTCCCGACTTAATTACACAAATGAATGAATGAAATTCCTTACATGATTCAACTACGGTATTTCTAGCGAATACACACATGCAAGTCTCTAGCATATATGAAACCTCACTACATGGTTTAACAACATTAATTTCACATGGTTTAACAACGTTAATGTCAGTCAATATGCACTCAAGTCTTTATCGTATGTGACATTATCTAAATCGGAAAATTTACACGGATTCTCGTAACTCTTATCAACTATAGTAAGGTATGAAATTCTAGATACATATTTACCTATAAGAAACGAGACTATACGTTCAAACGATTCATCAAACTTATATAAAGAATATCATTGTACGGATTCATATAGATGAACTCGCACAGTTGTATTCATATCAAGAAAATTGATCTACGAATCTAACCAGATAATTCATGTTAAATATAAGCAAATAAATCAAACAAATCGTCACACAATTGTAATCATATCGAGAGAATGGATCTACGAATCTAACCAAATAAATTCATGCAAATATAAGCAAATAAATCAACAAATCATCATATGGATATCAAGAAATTACGTGAGACTGACTCAAAATACCTTGTATCTTCAAGCTTTTACCGCTAGAATTGAATTCGTAGATTTTTCCAGACATCCGATCCCTTGGATCCTAATTACGAGTGAATTTCTTCTAAATTCAACCCGGAGTCCTCTACCTTTGTTTTCTCTTGCAGAAAATGGTGTCGACTGATTAAAAGTGTTGCGATAAGCACATTTAAACCGAGAGTTTTCATGTGGAATCACGCCCTCTTTCTCAGCGTAACCAATCCGAATTATAGTTAAGGCGCTAAAAAATGCAGTCCGCCTCACAACCTCAGATTACCAAATACTGATTCCTTGAAAATTTCAAACTGACAACTTTGATACAGATCGGAAGTTAACCCCTATCCTTTTCAGTTAAATAAACGAAGGCTTAATTAAGAACCACTGCTTCCATGACAGTGACATTTGCCAATCAGTGCATTACAGCGATTTAAACACGTGCCAGTCCCCATAAATTTAATTAATCATTCACCTGTCCAACTTAATGTGTTCTTAATAGATAGACAGAAATTTGCACCCTAACAAAATGATTTTTATCATTTATGTTAAAGATTGATTTTTCTGTGTCTGAAAATATGTGTCAAGGATTCGGTAATCAGCAAAGTAACCTTGTAGTACAAGGAGTGAATTCCATTAATTCGTGTGTAATTAAGTTGTGAATTCTCTTCAACCGAGAATCGAGGTAACGTATCGTTAATTCAACTAGTAATTTATAGGCATAGCAGAGTGACATGGTTTATCTAAAGAGGGCTAATTAAGTCATGTCCCCGGTAGGAATGTGAAGGCGCTAGAAAAGACATAATTTCACGATCACAAGGATTGTGTATCAATAATAGGTCGTTCGTGTATTAATTGCGAATGAACTTAGCTAGTTCTGTTGATTTTCGATAGACGGGATCTGTCGCAAAAGACAGTAGGAATATTGACTGATCCCAGGAGAAGAGAAATCTGCCATGTACTTAGGTTGGGTGCTATATTTTATTTTTTCAAGGGAAAGAAGATAGTTCTATACACCTGAATGCACAGTAGGAAAGAGAGGGTAGTCCACAACTAAGATTTGCTGATCCGAAGTGGTTGGAGAGAAGGAAATGAAACACGTAAACACCGACCGATCACAAACAGTGATTTGGAAAGACAGGCAGTACCAGGTAATGCTGCCATGCCGGAAATCTGAGTTCGATTTGTCACTCAGTCATAAGATGAAATTTATTCTATCAATAACAGAACTACTAAATGAAATTCGCATAATTTTGTAAATCTATTTCTGTGAGAAAACGAATTAATTACATGTCACATGTAATTGATTACATTATTATATATTACATACAGGGGTTTGTGCTGTTGTATTCTGTATCTCTGCTCAGTTCTCTGTTATTCCATCCCTTAATTCCATATTTTATTTTATTACTTACTCGATCCGGGCAATAACAACGTACTCGACCATCTCTTAGACAAAGATAACCAAAAACCTTAGGCAGTTGGGAAGGTTTCACACCATCAAGCACACACATCCACTCCATCCCACCTCTAATGAATCTAATATTTAGGAGTCCAGAATTTTTCGTACATTTTGTGTTAAGTGTTTTGTTTTGTACATATAGTATGTTTTCAGCACTAAACATCTCTATCACGTGACATTCATCTATATGTCTGTGCATGTGCTAATATTCAAAAGAAATCTCTTGTAATTTGTCCAGACAGCGACACAACAACTCTTAACCTGTTGTTTACAGGACTGTGAGTGATGAGACCCCAAGATGACCTCTTGATTCTTCCCGTATCATTCATATGCAGGTACAGGGGCATCTGTTCAGATTACCCTCTTTCATTATAATTACAAAATACGATATAACTTATCATGATAAAATTTGACTATCGTATACTGGGAAAGTATCGCATTACTTCATATTATAAAATTCATATCCTTGAACGCGGCGTGTTTCATATCTGAAGAATAAATTAGAGTTCTGCATGGTTAGTTTTTTAATGCGTGTCAAAGTCACGTGAGTCTTTAAAAAACAAACCAAGCAGAAACGTTATGCAAGGTATAGTTGGTGGTAAGTCTGCCATTCTACGAGTTTTATAGTTATTTAGTTGTTGCTTTTGTGGTTTTTAACGCCATTTTTCTGCACATGATAGGCTATGCATGGCGTCCAGTATAATGAGTGGAGGAAGAACCTGGGAAAGCCCGGAAGAACCACCGACCCACGAGGAGCTACTGGCAATTTTTCTGATGTACCCACATAGGCAGTTATTTAGTACAGCTTTCATGTACGAATATATCAATCCATGATTTTTCTAGTTTTTTAGTACAGCTTTCGTGTACAAATATATCGACCCAGATTTCATAGTTAGTGTAGTAGAGCTTTCATGTACAAATATACCAATTCATTGTCATGTAGAAGAGTTTTCATTTAAGAATAAACCAATACAAAAATTTCATTGTTATTTAGTACAGCATTCGTGTATCATATCATCTAACTATATTCAAAAGATATTTTTATCCATCTTGATGATAACTAATCACGTTAAGAACAGTCAAATGTATTTAACTGAATTCAGTCAAATTTCTATTGACCATTAACACACAACATTTATAGTAAATTAGTAAAACATAGATAATCACGAAATACATATTAAAGCTCCACAGAGTGACAAAATATATAAGTATAGGGCAGGGAAAGGATTCAGCATACAGAAACTCATTCTTTTGTCTTCTTTTACTTGTAGGTACGGGGCAGTGAAAGAATTCATAGCAATACAAAACACATTCTTTTTGTCTTCTTTCTCTTTACTTCTTGAAATAGCAAGAATGTGTCAAAGACTTCAAGGGAAATTTTCTACTGCTAGGCGTCTCTAACGAAGCATAATGGTAATTATGTAACATACATATGTATGTTATAACGGTAATCATGTACTATATCTCTGTACGTTATAATGATAATTATGCAATATGCTTATGTATGTTACGATGCTAATTATGCAATACACCTATGTATGTCATAACAGCAATTAGCTAATATGCCAATGTAAGTTATACCGTTTATTATGCAATAAACCTATGTATGGTATAATGACAATGAGCTAATATAGCTATGAATGTTATAATGGCAATTATGTAATAAACCTGGGTATTTTTATAATGACAATTAGCTAATATACTTCTCTATCTTAAAATGGAGAGGAACTCGTAAGTTGTTAAACTTGTTTCCAATCCTTTTACCTTATAATAAATTATGATAATAAAATAAACATTACGAAACAGAAAGTAGAATTCTAGTGTAGTTTGTGAGCTAGACTGAAAGTTTAAGTTTGAATGCTGTGAAGTGCATTTCGTTTAAAGACTCAGTTTTATTAAATATAAAAGGAAATGTTTGCTTAATTGATAGATGGAACTGTTCCATCATTAAATAACATGTTAAGAAACAAGCATTTCTGGTATTGAACTAATAATAGAACCAATTACCCAACTAAAATAATATTTTAAGCTGATTCACAATTTAAATTTTTCTGACAGCAACATTAATAAGCAGATAATCAGTAAATACATGGAACAGTTGTATCCACCGTACTAAAGGTTTCTTTGAATTTAAATGTTGCTGTGTGATAACCGTACGTATTTTATAGGAAAAGTCTATTTATTGCTTGTCTAATAAACAAACGTGATTCAACCAGTCGGGTCTGTACTCTATGAACCTGTCAACTAATGTCAATATTATTTGGCAGATATCGGCGGTATGGATGCCCAACCTTGTTCAAGATCAGTTCGAAATAGTTAACAGCGATATCACATTGAAGTAGGATGATATTGCTCTCTCTCGACGACGATATAGACAGCTTGCCACTCTCTTGCTGCAGATTTAACGTGTAGTTTAGAATCTAACTCTAATGTCTTATGGAAAATGGACGAGAGAGACAGGGATAGAGAGAGACACACTGACAAAGGTGATAATCTGAAGTGAGAACAATTTTAAAAGACAAGACAACACACGTTATTGCAGATTTCGAGGTTAACGTTTGCTTAGATTTTATTTTCCTGGGACTGGAGAATCTAGAAATCTGTTGAATGAATATTACTGTTCGGGCTTTGTCTTCGTTTTACAGATGAACCTGCAAGTAATTACGTAAAATAAATCGAAATCAAAATTCATATTTACAGTTAGAGTACTTACATGGATGGACGTATGCTTTACTAACACATGAAGGCGTCCATTTAGATTCATTTAGTATCATGGATCCGTCTGAAGTTTAAGGAATGGTTGTATCTCAAAAGGATGTTGTTTAATTAAATGTATTTGCGGCATTAGTGGTGCCAAAAGACCATATATAGTAAACATTAGATCTAGACCCTATCTACATCTCCGACATACCTGAGTAGTAGCTAACCAGCATCTCGGATACACGTGAGTAGTAAGCCAGCCAGGGCTAACAATCTTCTCGGACACATTTGATTAGTAAACTACCCAGCATCTTCGACACACTTGAATAATTTGAATAATCTGTGTGTTTGCAAACATTTGATCAAGAACGTCTCTTTTCGAAAATAAGCCGGCCAGGGATACCTAGCATATTGGACACACTTGAGTAGTAAGCCAGGATACCGGTATCTCCGACACACTTGAGTAATCTGAATAGGAAACCCAACATTCGGCATTTATCTCTTTGACGCTTGTTTCATAAATTGGATTCGGTATAGTTGAGCAATATTCTAATTTGGTCTTATTCCGTTTTATTGAAGAATTTTCTCTGATTTGTTGGGGTTTTATAATTCTGATATTTCATTTAATAAAACCTAATAAACGATTTTTAGAAGTGATCAATTTAATTCCAACGCGCCTGATGCCATCGACTCTTATGCAAAACGTTGATAAGTTAATTAGTATTTCATCAAATGAAAGCGGCCATGACAAAGAAGTCAGTACAGTATTTCATATATATATATATATATATATATATAGAGAGAGAGAGAGAGAGAGAGAGAGAGAGAGAGAGAGAGAAAACAATCAAGTATTATGTACTCAGATGGTCTTACGCTGACGTTGAAAAGTCCCACTTCAACAGGAATACTTCATATACTGTTTTTGTTTTCAGGACCCACTTTAGCTCTAAAAACATATGCTGAAATTTAAATTTTCTTTTCTTCCTTCATTTATATAATAAATGCCTGCTTAATCGGCTTTATTATCCCTTTTTAGTGACGGAGAAACATATGTAAGAGGGGAGAATTGTGAAGTGTTTGCAACCAAACTTTCTGCACACGCCCCATCCCACGGTTACAACACATCCTAAAAGTAAACTGATCCACTCTTTTCTTTTAAAGGTGTCTTTGTTTTTGGTGTAAATGACTTCTTCGGCTTGTAATATCGTATTGTGTTGATCCGCTAGAACCAGTCCTGTACCTGTAATGCAACATTCATCGGTAGATTTGAAAAGACACATGTATTCCTGTCTAGAATTCTCTTTTGTGCGATAAATACTGCACAATGTAACTGCTACATAATCACAGTTTATGTGATGGCTGTGTCTTTTATTGAGTGATTAAAAAGCATGATAAAATGGGTTGGAAAATATATTATATGTAACGCCTTCGATGATAGCTGTATTACTTATTGTGGACTAGCACTTGAACATTTTCAGGAAAATACATCCTTCCACTCTATCTATCTATCTATCTAGCAATGTATCTATCCACCCATATATGCCTGTATATATCCATCCCTCAGTTCTTGTAACCATCCTCTTTTACTACTAATTAATCAATTCGCTCTGTCATTCATTTATGTATGCTTGTTTATGTATGCTTGTTCGTTCTTCAATCGATTGATCAATGTTTATTTTAGTTCATTAAACCTCTGGTCTCTTGACATGTAGAATGGATATAAGACGGCTCCATGGCCTAATGGTTAGAGCGTCAGACTTGGATGCGGAAAGTCGCTGGTTCTAACATCGGCTGAGTCGTACCAGAGACTTATAAAAATGGTACTTAACAGCTGCCTCGCTAGGCACTCAGCATTAAGAGGTTAGTGTTAGGACTGGTCGGCCTGGTGTCAGGATAATGTGACTCGCTGGGACATCATGCCACATGTCTGCGGCATGATGCCCCAGTGCTAGACATCATGATAAATTGCTACAAAGCAGATATCGTAGCGACATGACTGAACAATTAATTGTTAAAGCTACATTTAAAATCCCAAACACACAAAAACACACAAACACATTCACATATCATGGATATGAACAAAACCATATAGCCAGGATTTATATATACCAGTAAACAAATCCTTAAGATCCGCTCAATATGTATACGTACATTTGATTGGGGCACACGTAACCTAGTTTAATTTAATCTGCAAACACTTTTGGCAAGTATATTGTACTACAGTCATCGGGACAAATATTTCAGGAGTGATTTTTGCTAGTCACCACCTCATGTTAACAACTGAGCCATCTGGAGGACATTGCATACAATGTAAAGGAATACAGTAAATCGCTACAAAGGTCAAACTTTATTTCAAAACAGAAAACGAATAGGCTACTGCCACAAGAAAAAAAAAATGGTGTGGCGTGGGACGTGGCGATTAATTAAGCACAGTAAGATAGGTAGCCCTCAGTCTTTTGACCGATGTTTATGTCATGTTCACCGAAATAGTATCCATAGAAACAACAGGCCTGGTGCTGTGTTTTGGGTGTGTTGTTTTTTTTTTTAATCTTCGACACCCTTACATGACCCTCCAACGAGATAGTGAGTGTACAGGATGCTTGTAACCTAGTTATCTTTGACTAACACTGACCATGCTAACTTATCGGTAAAATAACATAAATAGGGAATGAAATGAATGATTTAATTCACTTGATTTCTTGACATTTGTTAAACTTTGCAATTAATTTTAGGGATTTGTGGATTAATGAATAAAACTTTCTTGTTCTTTTTCTCTAGTTAAAAGTTTCATAATTCATTATTTATGATAAATCTGCAAAACAGTTCCATTTAACTGCCTCGATATTCCTCATTGGCTCCACAGAGTATGGGAATTCGACATGTTAGAGTTTTAAGAACTCCAAATTTACATTCGATACCTTAAAAAAAATATATATATATATATATATATATATATATATATATATATATATATATATATATATATATATGTTCATCTACGTAATTCTGATGAGAAAGTACACCAAGCCTTATTTAATACCTTTAAGGTATATTTAAAAACTTCAAAGAAACTAATTAAGCAAATTACGTCAACTTTTCGAGTAAACCTGTCACGCTCGGGACAACTTTGATCTTGATACACGATAATCTTATATGGCCTCCCATCAAATACAGGTATATTACTACGGTTCCAGGGAATGCCTGTCCATTCTAACCAGGAAATTCGGCTGTCTTTGATCACATCAATCACCAATAATCTGTATGTTATGTACATCTGACCGAGCTGAAAATCATTTTGAAGTGCTTCGGGGAGATATGTCCGGAAGGGAGATGACATTAAAGCACTTTCAGGCAACCTGTCGATAACCTGTAGCTCATTTTACCTAAAAATTTCACAAGGAGCAGGAAGTCACACGAGTCAGCGATTCGTTTATCACAAAAGGGAGAGAGAGATTTAAATAATTTAAATTTAAAAGCATCGATATATTTTTTATGATTTTGTTTTTATTAGGGCTGTACCAATCTGAACACCTATTAATGCATAAATATTTGCTGTTTTACATCTTTGATATCTTGTATATGTTGGTATGGTGTCTATGTTGTTATGTTGTCTAAATTTTATTGGTCGTTTGCTTGTCTTGAGAAGTTGTCGCTGCACTACATTTGCTCATGTAGACAAATGAAATACGTTTAAACGTTTAACAAGACATCATTATAGTGCTAGATTAAATTATTGCAGTTATCTAAGATGAAGATAGGTTTATTTATAATTCTCTCGATACGATTAATTATTGTTGGTTATGATAGACTGGTACAACTGTAATTAATATTAAATTTTAGTGGCTGTAATTTGTGTTAAGTATGATGCTAACTAACCATTGCATCAATACGGATTAACGAATGTGTTACACACACACACACACACTGAAATTGTCTGAATGGTGATATCATTCGCGCCATACTTTCATTGTAATTGCCCTTAGCTACTGAATTGTCAGCTTATATTTGTATTTATTTCTTTTATTTTGAAACATAAAAAGATAACAACAAACAACAAACAAAACGACACTGGAACGCAGTTCATTCATTTTCGAAGTCCAATTAGACTTACTAATTAATGATTAGAGGCACTCATTCTTTAATATTTTCAGAGGCAATCCGTTTTCTTTACCGAAATAAAACTTGATCTGTCCCTGCTCTTAATATTTTACGGAATTAAACTCTAGTCTAAAGCCAAAGGACTTGAGGCTAAAAGGTCTTCCTAAAGACTGGTGTTTACTTTCACTTTGGACCAGGCGTAAAGACACTGGACGAGTACTGTACTTGTTACATTATTTTCATCATGGAAGACAATTATTTGAGTTTTTATTATGCTTTTCTAAACAAAAATAATATATAACGAATATTTTTATATATCTGAGAAATTAAACTGGCAAATAGTCCATCATGTTAGGACTGCTCCGGTGGCCTAAATGGTTTGAGCGTCCGCCAGTTGAGACATACAAAAGACCTACAAAAATAGTACTAAATCAGCATTAAGACGTTAGTGGTAGGACTAGTCGGCCTGGTTTCAGGATAATGTGACTGGGTGGGACATGATGATGTATGTCTGCAGCATGATGCCTAGTGCGTTAAATAGCCAAATCACACACACACACACACACACACACACACACACACACACACACGCACACACTATCATGTTAATTTTGTCACTAACTATAATGGGTCATTGTAACTGATTTGTAAATGTTTATATAACCATTTAGGTTTACGTTGTGTACAAAGTGTATGCTCGTTTTGTTGTTGATCATTGTACGTGACCTATCCTTTACCCGCACATGGTTATCAGTAAAATCGCCGACTGGTATTTCTAGTGTTTATATGGCGCGAAACTGTATAGATATCAGTGAAAAAAGACTACGAAGGGTGGAGTGGTGTGAAGAATGAATTACTTGTAAGCTGTAATGTATGGTGCTTTATGGCAGTTTAACACAACAAGGTTATATAGTGCAGATTTAACTGGAGTAAAGTGTCTTGCTCAGGGACGCAGCACTATATCCGCCGCTGGTTAATCTGTTGACCGGCGATATATAATCGTTCATACAATGATACAAGGCAGAAGTTTTAGCTAATCCCACCAACGAAAGAAATTATATAGGTCACGTTTTTCAGCAATATATTTTTTTATTGCAAAACTAGTCTCACATCTGGTCCCAGCCTTATTGAGGGAGTGACCTGTCCGCTGACCAGTTAACCTTCTCTGGCAAGTGCTGTAGTTTGCACCCGATGACTGTTATAAATGAAAGTTATTTATACTCTTTTGCAAATTTTCATGAAAAAAAAAAAGCGACGGTTTGAGTTATTTGCCGTTCTCTGACAATGGCCTGAGCAAAGTAATCACAAAATAATCAAACTTCAAGACCCGTTCTGAAAAATACTGACTAATCCTTGATACAACTAGCCTAGTGTTATCCGACAGACTGTTTATCGGCAGTAAAAGCAACATAATAACTCGATTCTTTTACTGGTTTACTAGTCATATCCAACCTAATGCTGAATTAGTAGAAGTATGTATGATATTTACGTGGAAAATTCCAACTTATTCATTGTGTGTACCACAAAGAAAATACGCTATTTCATCATTCCTAAACGTGTATAATAATAATAATAATAATAATAATAATAATAATAATAATAAGACGAAGAAGAAGAAGAAGAAGCTTTATAAAAGTTTCTCTATCGCCATTAAAAGTTCAATGTTAAAATTAATATTATTATTGTCTATTATTATCATTATTATTTTTTATTATTATCATTATTGTTATCACTATTATTATTATTATTATTATTATTATTAAAATTATGCTATAACAGACTTTTATCTTCTGGTTATTATACACTGATTGGAATGATAAAATATCACATTATTTTTGTGTTACACATAAAAACAAAATGATATTTCACGTACATAGCGTTTATTTTTTCAACCTCTTCAGTCACATACACCTAAATATAATAATCACAATTTAAGAAATGAATTTCTAGGCAAAGAACGGACAATAATTTTTGCAAGGTGGTGCACTCCACAGATTTTGTTAAGTCGTCTGTATTAATGAAACTACCTCACAATATATTATATAAAGAACACATGATGGTCTTTCCATACCAAAGTAAATACACTTAATAACAGCTTGCTTTTAAGTACTACCGATAACAGACGTTGATCCGATTATGTTAGTTTTTATCGAGGAGGATTCTAATATTTTCCTCCCTCACTTGCCGCGAGTCATGGCGGGCCGGATAGAAATGTTAGACGTGCCGGATCAGGCTCGCAGTTCGTATTTTGTCCACCCCTATTCTAGGCGGCTATGACAGGCCATAGAACACAATTAATTTTACTATATATTCTCTACATTTGTTACTCAGTACTGAACTTTCCACTGTGTGACAATCAATACAAATCATATGTTAATCTAAAATACCTTCAAAGATGACTTCACGGTGAAGTTCTTATCAAGGGTTGACCTGCATCGTTTTGGCTGAATTGTAAACAAAGCACCATGCAATGGAACACAGATTTTACTTCCGGATCATCACCAAGGCTTTATTACTCACTGTGCACTGTCGCCGAAATACACACAGACAACCACACCATAAGCTCATATTCTCAAGAATAAACAATTACCTTTAAATCCCTACCAAAAATGCACCAATAAAGGTCTTCTATCACCACCAAAATGAGAGAGGAAAATATGTTCTAAAAATAGACTAGAACTACATTCGTGGATACTGAACTGGAAGTACTAATTGTGATCCGATGCCTGACAAGGTCAGACAATTTCACCTCCATGGACAAAACTTCCATCCGTCATCAAATCCATGTCTCTTAAATACTGCTGCAAAGTTTTAAGGAATTTTATCCATGAATAGGACAGTTACAGGCTTTTATCTGACACCACTGTAATACAAGCACAAGCCAATTCCAAATGTACGAATGTCAAAAATGCACAAAACTTAAAGTTTAATTGTGATTTTGCTGATCAAGATAAACACTTCAAACAAATTGTAATTCGTTTTTAGCCCTAACACCAATCTGGAAAGTACTAGAAATTAAGCTCGACTATTAAACTTTCCCAGAAAATTCAATTTTAAAAAATGATACATATTTTTAGATGAAAATTTAAATTTAACTTAAATTTTAATGAAAACGTAAAACCTGAATTTGACAAATTTTATTCTGTGGCAAAGTCTCTCCATTCCTTTATCAAGAACATCAATGGTTTTCCTTATCAGGTGTGAAGTAATTAAACCAGGGCCTGTCAATCAAAGGTAACACCTGAAATCTGGTAGCATCTAAATACGCAAGCTAGGGGTACTAACCAAGTACATGATATCATTTCCAACCCTGAAGGGGAGGAGCCCTCATATGTTTGGCTTCTAATAGTATTGAAGAGTTGATGTAGTTCTCTGAAACCAAGCTAGCATGCCCTTTCCTAGTTACATAAGTAAAAGAGAGAGAGAGGATACTTCTTGTATTTTACATGCAGTTAATGTAAGGGAAACCATGAAAGGGTACAAGAAGAGGAAGACAACTTTTCTTGTAAATCTGGATATATTCCACATAACAAAGGAGTCAGATATCTGACTGATGATACTCTACCAAGTTCCAGTGCTGCATCTGTTCCAGTGACCAGAAGAATGGATGCAGACAAGTTCTCTCTCATAGCAGTGACAAAGCCGTCAAATGGGGGTCTCCAGTCAGTTCAGGCACCAGACTGTAATGGCACACCTGGGTCTGCAAAAATTCTACGACCATCATCCGAAGCAAAACTGGACCTGAAAGAGATAGAATTGAATGAGCATGATGGAACACGTATCATCTGCATGAAAAAAAAAAGGTTGAGATGTGGAATGATATCATTCATCGCCATGGTAATAAAGTCAACATATTTGAGAGACCAGAGTTCCAAACTGCCAATGAAAGAAAATGGGGACTTGCTTGGAAGCATACTATGATGTGTAAAAACTGCAGTTTTAAGTCACCAGAGTATAAGTTGTATGAGGAGATAAAAACAAATAAACCTGGGCTAAATCCTGCTGCTGTAAATATGATGTTTCAAGCCGGACTACAAGATCCACCAATGTGCAACATACAGGGCTAGATACTTGCTTGCAGCCACTGACATTCCACCACCTAGCAGAACATCTATGCAAAGGGCCTCCAACACTGTAGGCATAGCAACTGTGGAGCTCAATGAAATTGACATGATACACAAGCTAAAACTAGCCAGACAGGTTAATGTCATGCGTGGTGTTCAGCATCCGGAGCAAATAAATGTTGCTTTTGACGCAAGATACAATGCCATTAGATTTGGACATGAAACGAAACCTGGTCAAAGTTCATCGCAAGCTGTTGGAATTGCCTGCAAAACTCTTACAGAGAAGCAATACATTGTGGGGACTACAGTAGGAAACAAGCTGTGTTGGACTGGAGCATGGCTGAAGGGGAAAGGTTTTGATGTGCAATGTCCAGGAGGTATGTGAACCGCACAGCAAATCTGTCACCAGCTGCACCACATTCTGAGCTGAGTATGAAATGGCAAGAGAAATGGGAAAAAAGTTTGTGCTGCAAGAGATTCTCATTAGACATGCAACAACAGATGGAGATGCACAAGCTGCTGCTGGCTTCCAAGATGCTTACAACATTCTGCATCCAATGTGGAAAGTAGAAAGACTGTCGGACCCCGTCCATTTGGGTCGTTTACAGTTCAAACGGTGTAATTCTGCAATATTTAGTGAAAATATGTTTCCCGGAATAAGAACAAGAGAAGGAAAAAAGACTCAAACAGAAAATTTTCAGCCAAGACATTAAAGCACGCTGCAGTTTGATCTTCAAGCAACTGATGGAGGACAATAGTGGTGATGTTACAAAAATTAAATGTTAACTTCCCCAAGTACTGGATGCCACTCTGCGCTGTTATTCAGGGGACTGCTCAAAATGCCGGCATTATTCAAAGGTCTGTGGGGGAGGAAGTACTAACAGCTGGAGGATGCGATCAGCATACCTGGGCCCTCATCAAGTAACTCATCTAAACATGACAGAAAATGATAAGAATATCCTGCTAGAAGTTCTGAAAATGAAACTCTCCTGTGATGTTGTAGAAAGACTGCGACTGAACACAAACACACAGAAATGTGAGGCTGTGAACAGATCAATCAGTGTTTCATTACCTAAAAATGTGAACTATTCCAGAAACTTTCAGGCAAGAGCACATTCAACAATACGCAGGCTCAATAACAACCTGGGATCATCATTGAAAACAAAAGTGACACACTTGGGAGGGAAACTTTCAATAAGGACTCTGAGATCACTGGAGACAATGGATAAAGACTGCACTTACCATCAGCTGTATCAAAAGCGTCCACAAACCAGGCAACGTATTCCAGCAAGAAGGAAATATGATACAGGCCCGTCTGAGGTAGATGACTCAGCAAGGCAATAGGAAGTCCGACTACTCCAAAGGACTGCTAGACACCAAGGGCGATCACTCCTATGCACAGGTTTAGCAGAAACCAATGGACAATCCATCCATCCATCCATACTCTATGGTCACTATTATGTGCTGGCACTGAATTTAAAGATATTTTTGCCGACAGGCTTTGAAAAATATCCTCCATTGCAACTTGTATATGGTATAGGAAAACATTGCTGCTAATAATAATGAATGTCAGCTCCAATAGATACCATTTCTGTGAATTTATGGCCAAAAATTCATTTTGAAATGTTTTTTTTTTAAAATTAATTAAAATTTTGCAAATTTATTTTTTAAAATTTTAATTATATTTTCTAATTATTACAGTCAATATACACAAGGTGTGAAAAGTTCATGTGTCTATCTTTAATAATGAAAATTTTATATCAATTTAAAGTTTAGTCACAACTGCTTTGACAGGCCATAGAACACAATTAATTTTACTATATATTCTCTACATTTGTTACTCAGTACTGAACTTTCCACTGTGTGACAATCAATACAAATCATATATTAATCTAAAATACCTTCAAAGATGACTTCACGGTGAAGTTCTTATCAAGGGTTGACCTGCATCTTTTTGAGAGGCTGAATTGTAAATAAAGCACCATGCAATGGAACACAGATTTCACTTCCGGATCATCACCAAGGCCTTATTACTCACTGTGCACTGTCGCCGAAATACACACAGACAACCACACCATAAGCTCATATTCTCAAGAATAAACAATTACCTTTAAATCCCTACCAAAAATGCACCAATAAAAGGTCTTCTATCACCACCAAAATGAGAGAGGAAAATATGTTCTAAAAATAGACTAGAACTACATTCGTGGGTACTGAACTGGAAGTACTAATTGTGATCCGATGCCACGAAGTTTTATATCATCGTTAAACAGTCTGCCATAATTTCACATGATGTATCGTGCACTGATCAACGAGTTTCAACGAGTTTCAGAATCGATTTTGTCAGAAACGGGTCTTGAAATCCGATTATATTGCCAACAAGTTACGACCTCCCTTATCAAGTGACGGGAAAGTGGTTTAAACCATAGTTTTGGTCGTGAATTATGCAATGGAAGACATTAACGGACATTTACAACCTTCAGCAAACTAGTCGGCATTTTAGGACCACCGTTGTGAATATGACAATTCGAATTTTAATAGCAAATTAATTCCAATTGTCAAAGATATGTATAAAAGATTAAAATAATTTCACGTTATATTGAACGAGCACATCCACACACTTCAGAAAAGGATTTTTTGGACGTGAAAGAAAATATTCATCGCAGAGAAAATTGACAGATAGACAGACATAATGTTAAAGAGAATGTCCAAATGCAGTCATTCGTTTAAAAAATCGAACCATACAATTTTTCTAAGTCAATAGTTTTGATGAACGCCCGGTAATTCAAACGTCATCAAATTTATTGAAAAGTAACGATTATGTCTAGTTCCTTCTTCTTCATTTATAATTGCTAAACATTAAACATGAACGTATTTGACAGGGTTGCGGAGTCAGACTAAACTTCCAAATATGTAGTACAGTATCATTTTGCCATCAAGATACACTACGTTTCTGTGCTAAACAAATTAGGCATTCGTAATATTTAGAAAACTACGTTTTTAGTTTGTCATCGTTTCTAAAGACATAGTCTTCAAAACATGTCAAATATCTGTCAATGTCATCGTTTCTAGAGAAATAGTCTTCAAATCATGTCAAATATCTGTCAAGTAAGCCTATGAACGTGTAGTCCCTGTACTCCCTTGTAAAAGAACTTCGATGCGTAAAGATGTCAATGGCGGTAAGGAATAGTCACTCAAATATTAATACCACTTTCTCTTAAATCTCTTCTGATATGAGGGCATCGTGCGTCTTCCAGATACTCTTCTAATGTTTATTTCTGGGCTCATCATCAAACATGGACTTGTTTCTGACTAAGATGATCAATTTGTCAACCATACTTTATATTATAAGGACAGGCTCGTGATTCTTCCAGCTAATAGATGAGCGAAACAGGAGACTATGTTTTGTTCTTGTCCTGAATTCATGACTTTATTACTATTGCCTTTTCCTTTCTTTATTTCTCTTTTTTTTTACATATGTTGTCTTAGACTGGTTTTGTTCTGGATACAAAACACCCTCTTCGCCTATCGCAATAACTTCCATCTTTCTTAGATTTCTAATAGTCCAGGAACACTTCTCTCAAACTATTAATTTCCCGAGTATCGTCTACTAAAGTCAGTGGCAGTTTTGGAATTTCGGCACTACTTTTAGTCACAGCTATGTTATTGTTATTGGAAATGGTTCCCTTGGTTAAGGCTATTGTCATGTCAGCATAACATATGCAAATTTACAGACACCTCAAACACGATCTGGTGTGGAGTTATTAATAAATCTGGGATGCATGCATATAGCCATTATGCAGCAGGTCACAACACATGGCCAATTTGATGGCACAATGATGGGGTTTGAACGGGAGGACTGCTGTTTGAAAAGTCAGGTCTTTCCGAATAAAATCTCAAATGGACGGGACAAAGCAGACTTATGGCTCAGAGTGAAATGGAAGATTCCCAGTAAGACAGGAATAGAATCGATGGATACTACAAATAATTCAAAAATGGACTTACTAAAAAAAATTTACAGAAACAATTTCTCAAGGAAAATGAACAGTGAAATCAACTCATGAGATGCACGGGAGAAAATGGCGGTCGAGAAGGCAAACAGAGAAGTCAAAGAATTAGAGAAATTCTTCAAAACAAAGAGGATAGATATAAGAAATAGATCCTTCCTAGAATGTTCGTATAGAGAATGGACACAAGAACTGGATATGTCGAAAATACCACGAGAAAGAGTGCCATGAATGACAACAGTAATGGTAGCACTCAAAGTCCAAAATCCGAAATATGTTCAAAGAATTTACTCCCTCAACAGAAGCGGATATAAAGGATATATATTGAGACCCAAAGGAACCCTGTAGATACTACCATTCGGAGATATAACAATTGCAGGAGAGACAGTTACAATAAAAAAAAAACCTGCACCCATTTTGAGCAAAATAAAAAAAAAAACAAAAAACGGGAGAGCTTCACTTATCTGACATCCATTTGGAGATAACTTTACAAGCAACAGTAGAGAAGCTTGAGAAAAAACTCAACATAAAGGTGATATCATCAAAATTATACACTATTCCACTAACTACAATATATAATAGGATAAGGATATTGGAAATAGAAAAGAACAAAATGGAAGATGTGAATAAAGCATTTTTTTTCTACATGGCTTTCTGACTAAATCATGGTACAAGGGATGTATCTATCATAGAACATGCAATAGATGTGGGCAGACAGGGCACACTCCACACAAGTGCCCCAAAATCTTAGAGACCCAAGCAGAGAGCAGAGAAGGGCAGAAAGTCACTATGACGAAACAACAACAACAACAATATCAAAAACAATCCGGAAAAAAGAAAGAAGAAATGCAAAACTCAAAACAGCAACAGGGAAAACAACAACAACTAATAGGGCAAAAGCAAATTTTACAAGAAGAAGAAGAAGAAGAAGAAGAAGAAGAAGAAAAACAGAGACAAGAAGAAATAAGAAAGGAAATAAACAAAAGCGCAAGAGAACAATCAACAGGACAAACAAAAGTACACGAAAAGAAACAACAAGGAAAAGACAATCAGCAAGATCCAAGACAAGGTTAAAAAACATCAATAACAACAAAAACAGAGTCAAAAACAACCGAAATACAACAAAGTTATCAGACAGCAACAACAGTAAAAGAACAAGAACAAGAAACAGAGATGAAAGAAGGAGAGCTAAAAGGAGGAAAAAGAAGGAAAAGGAAGAAGAAGAATATAGAATAATGGAAAAGTATCTACTTAAAGATGATAAATGTTTGAAATGAAGATATGAGAAATAGAGAGAGAAAAAATACTTGAAAAAAATACTTGGACCCCCCCCCTCAAAACATATCATTTAGATATTAAAAAATACATACTATAGCACAATCATGTAACATTATTTAAAAAATACATACAATGGCACAATCAGTATAATATTAGAAAACATACAACAACAAAACACAATACCTTTAGGTAATTATACTATGCCACGTATTGCCCCCACTTTGTTGGGGGTGGGTGGAATTTTGGTTATCGTTATCTAGATGGTGATCGCCTTCGGTGTTATTGCCCGGATCGAGTAAATATTAATATAAAGTGTGAACTTATAGGTGGAATAGATAGAGATCTGAGCAGATATATAAAACAGAATAACACGAGCCCCCGTACATGAAAAATAACAATTTTAATCAATTACATGAATAACCGTGACAATGCATTACATTAGGAAGATACACTTCTTTTTGAAATAAATCATTCACCGAATTTCAAAACACAAATATACTTATATAAATAGCCGATCTGTTTTAAATGATAGAATGAGTTCATCATAAAATCGAGTGAACAATCGAAGTCATTGCCCTGGTATATTTTCATAACCTGATTATTTCTGGTTCATTCCAAATTCACTGTGACTGTTCTCCAACATTTCTGTGACTGTTCGTCTTGGTCCTTTCCACTTTTCCCTTCTCCAAACTCTCTATTGTCTCGCCTCTTTCGGCCCTTGAACTTTGTGTGGGTAGGTGGATATGTAAGTACGTGATACGTAGATGCTTCGATAGGTCGGTACGTGGGTCCGTCCCGTAGAGCTATTTTACCTTGTGTTTTCAAGCTTCGCTCGCTTCTACCGCCAAAATCGTGTCCGTTAACTTTCCAGATATCCGATCCCTTGGATAATTATTTTATGAGGGAATTTCTTCTAAATTCAACCTCGGAGTCTCCTACCTTTGTTTTCTCTTGCAGAAAAGTGTAGACTGACTAAACTTTTGTGATGGGACATATTACAACCAAGGATTTCGTGTGAGAATCACACCTCTTATCTAGCGTAACCAATCCGGATTAAATATCTTTCCCGCCTTTAATAACTAGGCACCAAATTTGTAGTCTGCGTGACCGCTAAATTCCTAAATAACTAATCCTGGACAATTTCAAACTCTGACAATTCCGATATAAGATCAGTCTGTCTGACGGTTAAATAAGCGAATGTTTAATTAAGAATCGTTCTCTTGCATGACACACATTACAAATCCGTGCGTTATGGTGATTTAAACACGCGCCGGTCCCCATAAATCTAATTAATCGTTCACCTGCCCAAATTAATGTGCTCTTCATAGATCGACAGAAATTTGCACCCTTACATACTAGTAGGGCAGGAGGGCCTCCCTCAGTGGTCTGAAAAGATCAACCAGGGAGAGAACCCTCCAAAAAAAAATAAAAAAGAAAGGGAGGACGTAGACGGAAGTGTAAAAGACATAGAAATGGATACGGAATTAGAAGCAACAAACACAGAAATACGGAATAAAGAAGATGCACAAAACAACAACTCTAATAGGCGAGGTGGTGGAGAGCCGGTGCCCCCAGCAACCTCAGTGTAAATAATAAACATAATCAAATCAATAATAAAGTATATAATACTTGTGGAATGATAAATCGTAATAGAAAAAACATTCAGGATAGGAAGAATGCGGCAACCTGGTGGAAAAACGGAAATGGAAGGAATGAACTTCCGAATAACCTCTGTAAACACAAATGGAATGGATTAAAAGCTAAGTGAAGAAACAAATTATGACATTATATTAATGCAAGAAACGCACAACGGCTTATCCAAGGAACTAATTACTCTAACAGAAGATAAATTAAATGCAATAGTGATATTAAATAATTATAAACAAGATGATACGGGGGGGGGGGTAGCTATAATAATAAAGAATAGAAGAGGCATAAATTGGGAAAGGATAAAAGAAGGGGATTTTTTTTTGCTAGGAGGATGCTACACATAGCGGTAGAAAAATTCATATCATAAATGTTTGCTCTCTGCCAACAAATACAAAAAACAACAATTTATAGAAAACATTTTTAAATATTTGAATGTCTACTCAATGGAAAATTTAATGAC